>WYDI02003491.1:62981-99567 GCA_009867235.2 Psittacus erithacus
TGGAACTGTTGGAACAAGTCCAGAGGAGGGCCATGAGGATGATCAGGGGACTGGAGCACCTCCCATATGAAGATAGGATGAGAAAGTTGGGGTTGTTCAGCCTAGAGAAAAGAAAGCTGCATGGAGACCTCATAACAGCCTTCCAGTATCTGAAAGGGGCCTATAAGGATGCTGGGGAGGGACTGTTCATTAGGGGCTGTAGTGACAGGACAAGGGGTAACAGGTTCAAAATTTAACAGGGGAAGTTTAGATTGGATATAAGGAAGAAGTTCTTTACTGTGAGGGTGTTGAGGCACTGGAATGGTTTGCCCAGGGAAGTTGTGAATGCTTCATCCCTGGCGGTGTTCAGGGCCAGGTTGGACAGAGCCTTAGGTGACATGGTTTAGTGTGAGGTGTCCCTGCCCATGGCTGGGGGTTGAAACTTGATGATCTTAAGGTCCTTTCCAACCCTAGCTATTCTATGATTCTATGATTCTGTGAACAGTCCTCTGGCAGCTTTCCTATTCATACTTGTGTGGTGCCAGGCAGCAGTATATTCTCCATGATTCTTCAGTCAAACAGTAGCCTTCTTCAAGGTGGTGCATAACTGGATTAAAACACAGGACATATATTGTGGCTTTAGTTAAAGGGCATATACATAGGTGTAAAATATATAGCCAACTGGATTGAGATCAGTGATATTATTTTCATGCTTCAATTTATGCAATAAAGTGTTTACCAGATCAAGGTTTATTATGGGTGTATGTACAAATTCTGAGTGAAATCTGCCAGTAAAACCTCAGGTAGGGGGTATAGCTCAAAATAAAAGCATGTCCAACTAAGTTGTGTGAAGGTCACCAACCAAAATGTACTTGTGACAATGAGGCACAATTAATTTGTAACTAATTCTCTGGCTTGGGAGAGAACAGTAATTTGGCAGTGAATATAACCAACTATAGATGAAAACTGTTAGCAAATTTGTCAAGTGTATTTTACTTCTTCATTTGCTGAATACCACAGCTGTGAAATAACTTCCACTTGAGGTATTATCTGGTTTAGGTGTTATATTGTTGGTATCCTCCCAGCTCTCAAAGCTATTACATGTGTGCCTTATGTTCTATAATAGCTGTATCTACACACAGCTACTGCACTGTAGGGTGGAGTTGTTGGCCCATTTTAAGACAGAGAGCTGGTGTTCAGATCAGCTTTGTCAAGGTTAAATAGAAAATTTCTGGCAGAGAAGACCACTGATTCTATGCTTCAGAAGCATAGTCAAAGTACTGCTTTCTGTACCTCTTTGCCTGTCTAGCAAATAAATGTCATCAGTAAATCACTACGAAGAGCCTCTTTTTGTTGTTAAGATAAATAGCTTCACACTGGCCCTGATGAAAATTAAATATCTTGTAAGATTTTCTATGTCACTGAAGGAATCATTTGAAGAGTTTCGGAATCTTACCACTAAAGAAAAATGCACAAAAATATATCAGTACTTTTAAAATCTATTAATCAGTAATCTTGGATTGCCCAGATGTATGGATCCCAAGCTAGACATGTTTATGCACCAAAGTACTGGAACAATCAAAGTAATGGAACAATCAAAGTAAAAAGGCATTTCCGAAAAATACTGCCTTTTTGCAAGCAAGAGATAGAAATATTTGGTGTAAAGAAATAGGGATAAGTCTTAAACTTGCACTTCATATTTTGTATAGTATAAGCAAAATCAACAAATGAGATTTTAAAAGACTGTATCAAGTATACACATCTTTTGTCACACTCACTTTTCTGCATTTCCTTTTCAAATCATAACTGCATGGTTTGAAGCTACAAGGTAAAACCATAGACAGTGAAACATTTTCCTCTTTTTCTTTTGAATTTTGTAATGATTTAAAAATGAGGGGAGGGTAAATCATTGATTAGATCTAGTCTTCACCTTACTCTGGGGTATAGGTCTATTTCTAGATCCATGTTGTAGTTACAGTGTTTAATTTTGGTTCTTCTCAGTTGAATGTAATGTAGAGCTTTTCTGGTTTGAAGTCTTCCAAATGCTACCATACAGCTGAGAGCGGTAGATGTTGAATAAAATCATCAGGAATCATAAATTCTTTCCATAAACCTCTTCCTCTACAAGGAAGAGTGGTAAAGCAAAAGCTGTAGTATATGTTTTGGTCTGAAACCATCTATCTCTCAATTTGCCCTTAGGACAATGTTAATTGCTGAAAAGCCAAATGGTATGAGCAGGTTTTGAGAATACAGAACTGCTGCTGAAAAATAAATGTAATAAGAAAACAAGATAAATACCTAGTGCTAAGAAATGATGATTCTGTAGATTTCCTCAGTCAAGCAATATTTATCAGGTGCATTGATTTAACTAGCGGCTATTGGCAGTTACAAATGGATGATGACAGGAAACAAAAAACCACCTTCATTTGCCATAAGGGGGCTTTTCATTTTAATGTAATGCCTCTTGGAATTACCAGTGTCCCGACTACATTTCAAAGAGTAATGAACATCATTCTGTCAGGTTTAATATATCATGCTTCTGTAGTACACTTGGACAAGTTGCTGTTTTCATAGATTCCCAGAGTTTTCAACAACGCTTATGAGATTTTTTTTTAAAGACATAAGTTCTGAGAGGAACTAAATATTTAGGAGATTAAAAGAGAGCTTTCATTCCAATCTGGATACACAGTAAATAGAATAAAATTAATTTTTGTCTCTAGAAAACAAAAGCATATTAAAATGCTGCAGGAACATGCAGAAAGTTGCATACAGCTGTGTCCTGTTATCCTGGAAGTAGTACTCTTGTGTAAGTGAAAGGAAGGAAAAAAAACATTGCTCTTAGACATCAGGAATTATTTGACAACCTCATGAAGTCTCATGGGTGTCTTACAAAAGTGGGATTAAACCAGGAAAACTTGTTCTTCCTTTTCTGTAATTTGAAGATACAGCACAGTAGTTTCAAAACCTGATATTAAAGCTGATATTAATAAACAAATTTAAATTGGAAATTTAATATTCCAAACTTATAATGATTTAGGCTTAAAATTACTTTGTTTGAATGAGTTTACTCAATGTCTCATGAGCTCGGAAAGCACACAACCACAATTTTCTGATATAAAGCACATTATATACTACGATGAAATAGCATCAAACATGCCCTCCTATATGAGAACAGAGAAATAAAAAGGAGAATAATCTTCTTTTTCTTGAATAGATACCTTGAATGATACTTTAAATATCATTAACCATTACTTATTTTTTGACACATATGAAAGCATATTCTAAAATGATAAAAATGAAATCAACAGTATTTGTTACACTTCCCGAGCAAATTTTTTGGTTTCTTCTTTTACACTAGGAAATAAATTCATTTCTGAAGTGAAATGGAAAGATTTTTCCTGACCTCTTATGCCTCACAGGTCTTCTTCATAAATGTAGTATTGAATAGTGAAAATTTGTTTTACCAATGGAATTCCTCACAGCATACATAAAATCTGATCTTTGAAAAACACTTTCCAGTGGATGGATATACATGTTATGTATGTGTTAATTAATGTGTAATTTAGCAATTTTGTATAGAGTGTTCCGTTAGCTTCCTGTGGTGCATAAACAAAATATTCTATAGAAAAAGAGAAATGCATATGCAACTTGATGTAAAACACGTGAAATTTTAGTGTAAAAAAAGTTAAATCAGAAAACCTGTTTATAACATGTCAGCAATTTTTTAAAGCCTAAAATTGTTTGGGTTTTGTTTTGTTTTGTTAAAATTAATATTGTATCATCAGTACACAAAAATAATCTGAGATAAGAACTTCCAATGCGACTGAAATAAGCAGTCTGTTGTATTTCACTTCAAAATTCTTGAGACCGTTAGCTTCTTCTGGGTTTTGAAATCTGTCAGGAAATACTGGTGTTTACAAAAATGCCTGGCAGATAATTCTTACCCTGAACAAGTTGCTTTGTGGGCTGTATGAGAAAAAACCTTTACGTCCTTTTGCTACAGCACCCTGTCTTAAATAAACAGCAATGCAAACTGTAATAAGACTGATCCACAGCTGTGCAGGGTGGTTAGCACGCAGCACTGCTTAGCTTTTCTGGGTGCAAAAACACTTGATCCTTATTCCTCTTTACCAGAACAGTTTTTTAGGATGACTTTTTAGAATTTTTGCATTTTTCACATTGAATTCCACTTCCAGGTTGGCTACTGGAAATTTAATGAGGGAAGATGTGCAGGAAAAAGAAATGTGATAGGAAGTACTCATAAATTTAGTTTCTTTGGGTGAGTGAAAAGCTTGATGCATCAAAATGTGCTTTTATTTTTGCAGTTATTTTTTTGCGAACCAACAAAATGTCCAAATTCCCAAAAGAGCATAGCCTTTCATTAGACATACTGTGAAATCCCGGGTAATTTTTTGGGTGCTTCAGAATCTTCACAAATTGCCAGAAATGGCTCTTAACTGCTGGTTATTACTTCTGCTGTGTAAGGCTGGTTTTGTCCTTCAAGGTGGAAATACTGATCATTTCTTCCATTATAGTTGTCCAGGAGATTCTCCACACACTCATGCTTTCCAAGAAGTACGACACCTCCAGCCTTCTTTAGCCATGCCTCATTCACCTCTACTTTGCATATGCAGTGTTATTAGCTGTGGTGTTAGTGATGAGCCTCCTTCCTATGCTGTGATGCTATGGCATTTCTCGATCTTGTGCTACTTAGCATGCCAGTTGCAGAAATCTCTGCATACTGTGATTGGGTAATATTGCCTCCAGGAGGTTTAAGTCCTGTTTTCAGCCCAGGCAAATCTTGATTTGGTCTGTCTGAGGTGTAAAAAGTGCTGAAACTTCAGATGTCTGTCAACTTCTAATCAAGCAGAGCAGGAAATTGAGTCTTCCACTTGTTCCACCATTTCCTCCTCTCATTTGCTAGAAAGTATATTTTCTCTTTACCTGAAAGACTGAGGTCATCTGCTCAAGTTTCGCAACTAAATTGTTAAAAATCTCCCGTGTAGATAAGCGACTGTTTCTAACTTTTGTGCCTTGAGCTAGTGTACTGTAAATTCTTCTGGTGTCTTACAGAGCCCATTGCAGCTTTAAGTCATTATTGTCACCATCCTCAGTGGTGCACTGAGATGTTGAAGGCCTAATTTTATCAAGCTGAAGTGACTTTATGATGTTCTCTAGGTTCTTATTAAAGAAACAAATCTTGAAAAATATTAAACGACAAGTGTGTTTTGTTTTCTGGACTGATTTTGAAGCTGTCATTCTGTTCTGCAGCGTTCTTTGGGATTTCTGTTTTGGGCTGCTCAAAAACCTTCTGAAGTTTTATGTATGGCTTTTTAAAGCTGAGAGATCTTTATTTTTATTTCTTAATACCAGAATAGCTAGTAGACTGGACTGGGAGAGGTCAGCTTTCAAATGCTTTTCTTTATATTGCCATACGTCCACATGTACCTCTTTGGATTGTATGTCTGTTAGAACTGGTGCACTCTGTCTATACAATTAAACAGTGTTTAGAACAAGAACTTTCATTAGAAGATGAATTAGTGGTATGCTGGGAGGACAAGAGGCAATAAGCCCAAGCTGAAACATGAGAAAGTCTGAGCAGACGTAAGGAAAATCTTTTTCACCAGCTTTTTCAGTCAAGCATTGGAAAAATTAGTTAGAGAGGCTGGGCAAACTCTGTCCTTGGCATTTTTGAAACCCAGCTGCATAACCTCTTCTGACTTCAGAGGCGGCTCTGCTTTGAGCAGGAGGTTGAGCTAAAGACCTCCTTAGGTCCCTTCTGACATAATCAGTTATCATTCATACACACAGTTCCTACAGTAGTGGGAACTGTTAACAGTCCTGTAAAGTTCTCATACTGTTTCATTATATAGTTGTTAAACATTTAACTATTTATCTAAAATTTCTAAAAAGTTTTGAAAATATAGTAAGCAAAGTGCCTTTTCCTCTGAGTCCCCTGTCACGCAGAAGGCTATATTAGAAAAAACAACAGAACTAAACATAATGTGAAATACTTTGCTCGGGGTCTTGCCTGATATAAAGCAAACTGAGTGTACCCAAATTTAGCTCAGAATAGTCAACAATATTTTAATGCAAGTTCAGACATTGCAGTAAATAATCTGTGGGTAAGAGGTCAAGGTATCAATGACATATATATACAGTACACATTGCTCTGTGCCTAATATTAATAATGATTGGAGTGAATACATATGTGCATATGTAAGTTTCCTGCCTAGCTCTAATTAATTTGGAGTATGTGGCTGTGTCACTCCAGTAAGGTGATGCATTTGGTCGCAGTATGCCTGTTCAGTGAGCAGCCTCATTTGCTCATGGAATTGACATTACAGCATTCTGCTTTCAAATGCATTATCCATCCTGAACAGAACACGAACAACATAAAAACCTAAGAAAATGATTCTTCCCCAAAAGATAATGCCGCATAATTGAATCTCTGTATAGGTTGTTTGGAGACAGTAACAAAGAAATGTAAAACAGGATCCCTGAAACTGGTACAGCTTGTAAAATCTTGTTAAGCCATGTTAAAAAAAATACATTAATACCCCCATTAGAAGCTGCAGTTTATTTATTGCATCCTATTCTTTAGTCCTAGTAGGCAGAGGCTTTTTTTAATCTTCCATTCCTCCTTCCCCCTCCCTTTTGAAAGTGCACTCATTGAACTCTTGGCAATTAGTGTAATTGAAATTTATTGACAATGCGGACGTCTGCTGAAGCTTCATTGTTCTGAGTGCTTAGTGCACAGCGCTATTGAGCAATGCCATGGCAGTGTCAGACAGCTCATACCTTGCTCAATTATATCAATGGACCAGTGACTGCCAAAGGTTCCTTTGGGGGTACGAATGTTACTTAGTGATAAGAGCCTTTCGAAACAGAATCCCTGGGCCCCATCTCTAGTGGGAGATGGAAATGAAATATGTATTTCTCTGCTGTGGAAAATTAATGTAATTGGCTCCCTTAAAAAGCTTTGACAAGTTGACCTGTTTGAAATCTGAGGAGGGCTTATACTGCGGTATCGTATTATCTCTTGCATAAAACCCCTTCTTTGGTGGCAGTGACAGTGGGATAAAATGGAATTTGGATAGTAATATTAAACTTCAACTCCATCGAATGCATTCATATGTTTTTCCATTTATAGCTGCAAGATGGGGGTCTTATAAAAATAGTACCTGTTTTTGTATTGCCATCTAATCTTTTTTTGTTTTGATTTATACTAGTGCAGGAGAGTGTATGAGTAACAACAATGTGTATGAATAAGATCTCTATGCTTAGTTTTTTCTCTAAAATGTATATGGATGGAAATTTAAATAATATGTCAAATGAAAATATTGATTCAGGCTAGGTCAGAAACCAGAGTTAAACTGTCAGACAAATTAATCAGTATATTCCTTATACCCATAAATGTTAACACACCAAAAATAAATAAGAGCTTGTCAAAGCATTCAAAGAACGAAGCTGAATACCCAAATATGCATTTTACCTTGTGTTTGAATATAAATGCATACAACAGTTTTGTATATTATTGGAATTAAACTACTATCATAGAACAGGAGGCATTTACAATGGACCATATTCTGCACAGGATTAAGCATCCTGCATTTCAACTAAATTCATTGAAATAGTGTGTTTGAAAATTAGGCAGAGTTGAACTAGTGGTTTTTATTTCAGATAGTATAATGACTTGATAATTCATTTTATAGAATATTTTTAAAGTTTGAGTGGGAAACTTCCACATTTAAATCCAGGATTGTATTAAATTATCATTTATTTTACTGTCTATTTGTTTTCTTTTCAGAATCAGAGCAAAATCTTTTCTTGGTAAAAAATGGAGAAGTATACACATTGTAAATTTTTATGTTACAGTTGTCTTTGACCTTCAGCACATGGATGAATACCTACTTCTTTTATTCATGGGAGTTCAAGGAATATAGGATTTTGGTCTATGAGGGGTTTGGGGAGGTGTAAAATCCTCTTTTGTCACCTAAGGATATTTGCTGATAATGAGAAGAAGTGTTTCTGGAAGACTGAGGCACCTGCAGTGGCAGAATCTTGGGTGAGAAAAGTGTAGGACAGAAGGGAAGGGGGAGTTTATTTGATGTGAAAAAAACCCCCAAAACTGAAGCAAAGAAAAGAAAGAGCTCACAAGGTAAATTGGTTGTTATTGCTCTTTAAAAAAGGAACAAAAGAAAAGAAAGAAAGAAAAACTAAATTAACAACCAAAAATCAGATAAAACAAAGAAATCTCCTTTGATTTACGTGAAGACAGAGCTTGGTGACTACTCTGTGATTTTAGTTGCTTCATCTTAATCATTGCTTCTTTGCTTACCATTGCCTCCTAAACTGAAAGAGCTACTTTCCTGGTTTCAGTTTGGATGCCACCAAAACCTCGTGAGAATATCTTTCAAGATGTTGAGTACTGTTAAATCAGAATTAAAACTCTAGCCAGATTTTGGCCTAAGGCCTAGAATAATCCTGCTTTTCTTCTAAAGGTGTCTTCCTCAGCTGCTCAAAATGTAGCAACATTTGAACTGATACATTTCTAATGTTAAAAGCTTTAGAAAGAACTATAGGCCTAAGCAGCCTAAAATTTATTCCACTGGATATAAAGTACTTCCAAAAATGCCTTTCAGTGTACAGAGCTACCTCTTATTTTTGGGAAAAAACAGGGGGAATGAATGTAAGAATTTGAAGAATTAAAATGTCAATATTTGAATGAAAATACTTTAAGGACATTATTTTAAATGAAGAAATAATTATTTTAGATAATTATTTTTTAACATTAAATATAAATATTTTTAGCATTTAGTATTATCACATAATGCATTTGTAATTCGTTAACTAGAAGTCTACCTTGATAAGGTAGAGTCTTTCTGAATCTTACACTGAGTTCTTTGTGTAGTTATCACCCCTTGATTGCTGGATGGTAAACTAATTAGTAAAGAACAAATCCTTTATATCTCAAACACAAGACATAATCAAAGCTCAATCATCAAACCCATCCTTGTACAGATTTTCCAACCGCGATCATCTTTCTTCTGTTACTCCACAAGAGAATCTTACAGACGATAAATACATATAATACTGGATTATTTATATAACTTTAAATAATTTCCTTTAATCACATTAAACTTTAGTGAATGTCGTGCATGTGATGGGTTTAAAGCTTTCATCCTAACTTCATAAAAGTTCTTTCAGAGACTGTACTAGGGAATGATCATTCTGAATTGCTACTAACTAATGTACGCATGCAATTACTTTAAATGTTCCTCCCAGGGATTCTCTTGGTAAAGTATTTTAAATTCATATATAAAACTTTAATGGCAATGTCAGTTTAACTTCTGAATCTGGGCTGACTGCAGTAATTACATAGAGAAAGTTATTTTAATATCTTTATTAAAAGTACAGTCTTGAGATGCACACTTTTTTTTTGTTTAATAAATTGCTCTTCTAAACTTCATAAAATTGCCATACAGTGAAATATACTTCACATTTTAAATCAATAGATTACCTGATACTCATTTAAATAGTCTGTTCTTAGTCTCAGGAACATATATTTCTCCTTCTCATGCATTCTGCGCACTGGCTGATATAAAGATTAGGCAACTTGCTAGCAGCTTTAGGGGACAACTATGGTCTGAAACTGTATATAGTAGGGCTGAAAGTATTTTAAAGTACTATTAAATTTTTAATACTCACACTTCTGCAAGCATTGTATATTTTAGGCATTTTTTGATTAACTAAAATGTTTATGGCATTATCAACTCAAGAAATGTATAGGGTGGGGAAAGAGGCAAAAGAGGGAGAGAGCTGAAACTAAATATGAAAGGTGTACATGAGTACACATACATCTGGAGAAAGAAAAGGATCCCCATAGCTCTAAATCTGGCCGCATCTGTTTTAAAACCTCATAAATTTCTGTGTAGCAGTCCAGCTGGGCAGAATCTTAAAAGAACATCAAAAAGATACTCATCTTGATAAAGCAATTATGTTGTCAGTTCCCTTGATCAGCACGAGCTTGACAAAGCGTGCTCCAAACTTGTAATTTTAGCCTAGAGCTCACAAAACTTGAAGAGGTGATCTATGGAAAGGAGTGAGTTATCTGAAGGTATGGGTTTTCATGAATTGCTCCTTAAGCACCAAATCTTGGCCTGCAGTTATTCAAAAGTTGGGCGGTACCAGCCCTGGGGTGGAGAGAGAGAATATTTAGGCAGTGAATGTATTGTCGCTCCCAGCTGACAGCTCCATACCATAACTGTCAGCCGTGACATCTATCTTAAGAGCGTAGCACTTTTCAAGTTCTTTTGTGCCTGTCATTCAACTATTGACACGCTGTGTGAATTCCTCACCTTGCAGACAAAACTCTAGCTGGCTGCCCAGATCTCATGCCCTCCATGTGGAATGGAGGAAAGGCTATTTCTGCTGTATTCCTGAAGTTGCATCTTGGCCTGAAAGTTTGGGTTCTCTGACCAAGGTGCATGGGGACACTCATTAAGCAGTTGCATAGGAAAGTGAAGAACACTTTCTATGAGTCTTCCCTTTGTGTTTAGACTAGGACTGGGCTGGGCAATTATGCAGTGCTCAATGAAAAAGAAAGGAAAGCTATAGGAAACCCTGTGCATGAAAAATGTAACTAGCATCCACATGCTTACCTAATACTTAGGCTAGGTTTTGTTTCTCAGAGAATCTATGATAGTTATAATTGTGGAGGCTTTTTTGTTGTTTTTTGCTTTTTGTTTTTTTGTCTTATATTCCTCCTGGAATTAGAAAACAAAATTCCTAACAGAGTTTAAAAGTTTAAAAAAAAAAAAAATAAAATTCCATTTTCTGAGCTGAAACAATTGAAATATTAATTTCTAATTTTTACCTGAGTCTTACTTAAGCATCATGATGTTAAAAATAGCTATGGAGACAACGTAGTATGTTTTGGATTTTGTGACATGTAATGTTCCATTGAACCAATGAAAGATGGCAACTTGACAGAGATACATGTGTTATTAGATCAGAATAGCACTGTATGTTTTCCTTGAAGTTTTGCTAGTTCACTGCCTGGTGCTTTTTAATTCATGCTAGTACATAAATTTGACACATTGAAGTATTGAGCATTCAGCATTAGGTTTCTGATAGAGCAAATGCAGTCCCTTGGCTGTCCAAGAGTATAAGTGGTTTGAAACATGATCACAACGCCTGGGAGAAATCCTTCTAATAGGCACTAGAGAGAGTTGACAATTTTAAAGGATAAAAGCATATGGTAGTCATACAAGAAGGTGCTTCTTTGGGATAGAATTAACATGAGATAGTGATAGTAGTTCTTACAGATTAACATGTTGCACAGTCATTACTAGTTTCATTTGCATTTACTTAATTCATTTTTTCCAAGGTACTTACTTTCTCAACAAGGATAGTCTTCTAATAAACACTGTGGCCGAGTGATGTGTGATGTAAGATGTGTTCCAGCATATTCTCTGAAAAACATGCCAGAAGGGCTGAAATACCATTGCCTGTTATCAAAGTGCAGAAACAACCTGTTGAAAGATTTAAAAGTCTGTAGATTTCTTTGTAAAGGCATATTGAAAAACCTACAGTGAAGCAGAATAGTAGGTTTTATAAGTTTTTATCTTTTGGCCTGCCCTCACTTGAGTAGATTTTATGTGTTTGCCTGTGCCTTTGCAAGCTTTGTTTGAGCACACAGTTCGAGTGGTCTTTGGCAGAAGACAATGACAGATGCAAAAACCACATTGCAAATTTTACATCAAAATAAATGTTTTGTTTAGCAAAAGGTTGGTACTGTTTGTTAAACAATGAGTTTTGTCTTCTGGAGTCTAGGACAACATTTGACAATTTAACTTGCACAAAACAGGTTACTCATAATTTAAACATCAGCAAGGTTTAATAGCTCTGCTTCATATTGGAACCCTACTCTTCATACAGATATTTAAGAAATATTGCATTGGCCTGAAAAACATCCTGATGGCTTTATGACAAAATTGAAATGGAAAAGATTTATACGAATGAGTTTAAACAGTGTACTGCTATAAAGATAAAAATGCTACTGTCATGCTGGACAGGATTCCATGGATGTTAAAATACTAACTTATCTTATAGGAACTACTTAAGCTTAAAAAAAATAATAAATGGTCAAAGAGCCTCAAAAATATACATAAAAAAAGTTGCACTATATTTGGTGGGCTAGCTGCTCATGTTAACATGAAATGTGACAAATATTTTAAATCTGAAACATTCATTTGACTGAAACGGAGCAAATGATTCTATAAACTCCTGCTAGTGTGAGGGTTTTATCTGTTTCTTTTTTTGCCTCATGCTACAGATCCTTTGCAGGTCTATGTCATGGGTTCCTCTCTTCTATCCTATAATCAGTCCTAAACCACTGTTAGCACAGAATCCTGAACCCTTATTTCGCATCATAAGGCAAAAAGAACAAGAATTGCATTGCAGACAGTGATTATCATGCATTATGCAGAACTACATGCATTATGGAAGGGTAATATTAAAAACTGGAAAAGCAAACAAACAATCCCCTACAATATTAATAAAATTTCCTAAAGCTAAGGCAGACCAAAACAAGCCTCAAGGTAGCAAAAAAAAAATGCAAAATACAACAAAACAAAATGAAACAAAACCCCAAACCAAAACACCAAGGTAAAAAAAAAAAACAAAACCAAACCACAACAAAAAGTGCTGCCATATTTCCGTTTTGGGATGTCCTGGTAGGTTGTGTCATTTCTATGTGAAATTCTGATCTATCAACATGTATGCTAAATAAGTGTAGTGGGAAAAACAAATCTAATGCTTGCTTTTTTGATTTGTTGGTGTTTTTTTGTTTGTTTGTTTTTTTTTGTTTTGGTTTGGTTTTTTTGTTTTTGTTTTTGGTTTCTGTCTTTTATTTTGCTCACTCTGACAGACCCTGAAATAGTTTTCTTCCCAGTTTTGTGCTGAGAACAAGAAAGCTGTTCAGGTTTGCCAGTCAACTATATCATCACTTTCTCTATAACTTCCTGCCATAATTTGAAGAAGTCTACAGAGAGTGTTGCTTGCCATAATGTAAGTAATAAACCCCAGTGGTTTCTTTAGTGTATGTCTGCTATTACATGTTTTACAAGAGGTATTGGCAGCATAAGCAATATTATATGTTTGCTAGTATATGAGACAACTGTATGGTGTTTTTTTGTTTCCCTGATTTAAGAAAAAGGAAAATCTGATTTGTGTTTGGAGTCCTGTCATCCAAGCATATTTTATTTTTTAACATTTTGTAAGGGAAGTCAGAGGAAAGTGCTAACTGATTACTCTTGATTTGTAAATTACATGCAGTAAGAAAGGTTTTACATAGTCCTGCTTGCACTAAAGTAAGTCAGAATTCTGTTGCTTTTAGGGGTTCAGAAGTAGTCCGTTATATTTTCAGTGTTTTATCTCTTCAGAGTCACTGGAGAAAGGCGAATAGTTTTGAAAGAGGCAGGTGAATTTAGAAATCTCAAAGAGAATATTTATAGCCATTTCTTAGTGTACAGGATTCTTATATGAATTAGTATAAACAGTCTGGCTTGCTGAGATGTGGATTACAGTAAATTTACTGATTTTATATATAGGCAGTTTCACTTATGTAGGAAAAATAAATGCATATCAATGTGACTAACCTGCTCTGAAATTTCTCCATGTCATTTTATAGGAACTATAAATATGAAGCAGAATGACATTAACCTGATTTTTTTAATACCAAAGGCAGCAAGTGGGAAAATGTCATAAAATCAGATTTTGTGACTGTCAAAACTTGTCACCTACGTAATTTATGCTGTAAAAATATGAATACAGCAGGATGCTATACATGATTTATAAAGATATAAATAGTAAACAGTGCTTGAAATACATATATATATTATTGCTAGCTGCTCTGTAACCCCGTTGTGCAATGCTGAAAATTGAACTTGTTTCACAATTTTTTTTTGTCTCTAGCAAATCATTCACATTGGAGCGGGGCATGCTGAACTGGCAAGCAAATGCAAGACCAGCTAGATTTCTGAAACCCAACAATCAGGGAAAAGAGTCATGTAAATACAGCCTCAGACTATTAGTAGCTGGCATTGTTGTCATATTTTAAACCACAAAAATGTAGAAAATGTAGGTGCTTTTCGACAGGTGATATTTCGTCTGTGACTTTCTGGCTGTATATTGGAACAGCATGAATTTCCAAGTCCTGGGAGGAAATAGAAGAAGGTGTGTTTTGGGGAGAAAAGGGTAGGGGGAGGAAACTGCCATGATTTTTAGTGGTGCAAAACTTTGTTTGCAACCTATGAATGTCGTCAGTGAGTTGTGAATGTGCTTTTTTTGATATTAATTGAGAATGTACTGGTATATATAAAATACTAGATTGTGTCTCTTTAGACTGATATACGGCAACTGATATGGTATGGATCATGGGACCTTTCCTATCAGGGATAGGTAGGCATGTCAGTAAGAAAAATTCATTCACTATGGTTCCCCAGTCTCATTGTTGATTTCTACCTAACTTTTATATGTCTTTGTTTAGCACTAAGACCAGATCTTGGTCTTAGACATCAAGTAATTTCACTATTTTTTTCCCCATGTTCTTGTGGTTTTTACCACTTTTTTTTCAACCAGGTTGCCTTTACTGCTACCCAAGACAGTATAAATTACTATTATAATTATTATTTTATTATTATTATTATTTTGGAGTGGGTTTCTTGAGCTAGGGTATCAAATGCTGTATGTCTTGGGGAATATTTTAATGTCACATTATTTCCATCTCTGGGTAATCAACTGTCACTTTAAATACCAGTGTCAAGTAAAGACTCCAAGTCCCTCAGGCCAAAAAGCTCATGCCCTACTATAAATTGGGGCACATTAAGACTTATCTCTTCTTACAATTTGTATTTTATCCCATTCTTGCTGACAACAACCATCTGAACAGAAGTTCTTCCTTGAGTTACCTAGTATTTAGTTGTGTCTAATTGGTGGAAGAGAAAAATGAGTCTTGAATGATACCCTGGTATTTGGAAGAGGGCCTAAGAAATCCTTCTGTTGGCTGTCCCACAGCTGCTTCTGAAGGCTCTGGTCACTGTATTGCTGCACTCTGGATTCCTTGTTCCTTTCTAGAAGAGCCTCTTAATTCAGATGGGCTTATTGCCAGGTGCCGAGATAGTAAGATTACTCATCTGCATAGAGGACACTTGCTGTATGAAAGAGATCCCCAGGTCTCTTCAGATGTGTCTCTCATATTCACAATCTCATGCAGAGAAACCACACAAGAGTTGTCATGAAGATAGGCTGCAGGTGTTACTGTGTAGGTCATCCTTTCTCTATTTCACATTAGTGTCAAGCCAAGCCTGAGGAGGAGAAAAGGATAATGGAGAACCCCTGAAACTGCAGGAGGAATGAGTATATTGTCCACAGGTAATGGTGGAAAGCCATGCAGGGACTCTGAAGGTTCTATTAATTATGGGTCTTTGATGGGTGCATGAAGAGCAGAGAAGCTTCATGTAGTCAGTAATTAGTAAACTAGTAACTGAGTTTTAATAAGAAGTTTTAAGTTTTATGCTACCTATTAATCAGCAGGAGCTTCTAAAACAGGGAACAGGTTTATCTTTGTACGTCAGCGGAGTTGACACAACTACATGTATATGCCTTCATTAATGGGAGGTCAGAAGACTTGCAAATGTGTAATAGAAATACATTTTTTTTTTTTTTAAGTGGGATTTTGGGATCAAGGTAATGATTTTTTTTTTTGTTTGACTCATGATATGTGAATGTTTGAAACTAGCAATAACAGTGTCGAGCGGGAAATGTTAAGGCTTCAAAATTTAAGAGGTCTCTTCGTATCTCAGAACTAAAACAATACAGCAGTTTTACAAAGGATATTCTTTAGCTAAACATCTCATTTTGTACAATATCACAGGAGAATTGAATACACTTGGAAGGTCTTGGACATGAACTAAAACATCTGGTGGTTCTTTCAAGTTTCCAGCTGTTCAAACTGGTGTAGATTATGCATTGTGGCCATGGTTCTTCCTCTTGTGAATGCATACGAAGAAAAATCTGCCTTGATACATTTCTGTAGTTGGATATTCAAAGTAGTAACATCGGTTTTAGGCTTTGCTGTGTGAAATGCTTCTGTCCTGAAGCAAAATGAATTGTTCTGATGAATAAGACTGAGAACTCCACAGCAGAGTAAGCCAAACAACTAGATGGTTATTAGAAACCATTAGACCTGAATTCACCCGTGCCCAATTCTTCGCTGCTCTGCTTTTTGGCTGCTTTATAGTAGAATACAGTCTGGGGTTCCTGAAGTGCTGGCTAGATATAAGCACAGGATGTGTTAAAAAGATCAGCACTGTTTCAGTGTATTCTTTATGCTATTAGCCAAAACTATTTGCTAGTGTTTAACAAAAGTTTTACTTCAGTGTATTAAGAACGAAGGCTACTATATTAAGAATGAAGGCTATTCTGTGGTGACTGAATACAGTCTAGAGTTACACATTCTACATGTGCATGAATGAGTTTTGCTGTTGCATGAGTATGCTAATATGTTTGTCTTTGAGGCGCCACAATTTTTTCAGCATGTTGGAGTGTATGGCAACCTTTTTTCATGCTGTTTTTACCTGCTCTGTGATTTTTCCATAGCAATTCCCACAGGTCTGCATCTCAGGACTTTAACGATGCCAGGAGACAAGTTAAGATGAATAAGGAGATAATATATTTATATTGTCTTCAAGGAGTGCTGCTATCATATTTCTATGGTCTGGAGAGGTATACTTTCAGAAGATCTGCTGGTGTCACAAGCAAGTTGCCCAAGTGGCAGTTTTTACCCATTCTTCTCCTGATGTCTCCAGCTAAGTCACTGGAAAGGGCTGATAAACCTTTCTTTTCAGAGCAACCATTAAATTTCTTGCTGACTCTGCAAACCACTGAAGCATAAGACAAATGTTAGAAACACTATCTAAAAGTGTACTAATATGTCAAAGATGCATACTCCATCAGTGGAAACAGCACTGGGAACTTTGCAATGAGGATGAGAAGGTCCTGAATTAGTGTGTTTTTTGGTCCCATATAGACCAGCTGTTTTCTCCACAGATAGAGAAGTTTTGGTGTGTATAGGGAAGACAAAATTAGTGATTCCAGCTGAGCTGATGGTCAGGGCTTTTATCCCTAGGTCCCATTTTTTACCACTCAGTAGACAGATTGGTTCTGTGGTCTATGATTTAATTGCACAGGCCAGCTGGCTCAGGTAAAAACTTGCCTCCAGATGCGCAAGTTGTCTCCCTATAAGCAAGTTGAAGGCTGCTGTATTTTCAACATGAGGACTGGAAGTACTACACATGCAAATGACAAGGACTGTATTTTTGTACATTGCCTCTTCTAGATCTAATATTACAGTCCACTAATACTGTAATAAAACCCAGCTTTGTCTTCTAGCATGGAGATAAGCTTGGGAAGTCTTGAAATGCTCGGAATTCAGATTTTCTATAATTCTTTGTGGCTAACGAATATAGAAGTACTGTGGAAATCCATTTTCCATGTATGTTTAGCCCACATTTTGGCTGCCTGTGTAAACAACATGAGAGTTTAAGAAGATGTTTAATATAAATTTAGCATAGAAGATTTTTGGAGATCTTCTTGAGTAAATATATATTTAAATGATTTTTTTCCCCTAGATCTCTGTGTGGTTTATGGAGTTGCTTCTCTTTAGTAGATAACTATAAGTCAGTTTGAATTTTACCCTCAGGGGGTTTAAAAATGCTAACACCTACTGAAACAGCATTAAGAACCATTGTCTTCATTGTCTAAATACTTTGTAATCTGTCTGAGCCAATCTTCAACTTAAAGGTGGTTTATTTTGTACATCTGACATCAAAAGAGGTTTCTTTGGTAATATTTAAAATTGTGTGCTTTTTTAATTTTTTTTTCTTTCCCACTGACACAGTGTTTTGAATGCTAAAATTATTTCAAGGGAAGATCTTCGCTTTACAAACTCAGTCTTCATACATATGCCTGAAGTCAAGAAAAGCATACTACTGTTTATTCCATTAGATCACACAGCCAATTAATCAAGATTTGAATGAGTATCAAGATGTAGACTTCATTCTGTCTGCTTATTAACTTTCATTATGTGTAAATCTAATGTGTAATTGTTAACAGGATGGATTATGCTGTAAAGTTTTTTTTCCTGTAACAGCATTCCTTCACAGGTTCCCTTATTAAAACATACCTAAGGTGATATATTATGTTAAGAAGGTTTAAAACATAAGGTGACAATGACCTTCTCTTTAATTAACTATGATTGAAATAAAGGTGAGAACAATGATGATGGAGCTCTGCTGGAGACCATAAATCATTTGCTGCACTGGTTCGACAGGACACAGCTACAAAAATAACCTTGCAATTCACAGGTTAAATGGCACTTCCATTGTGCTGCATTCACTATTGTTTTTATTTACATACATACAGATAACTTTCATATTTTGGCAGTGTAGAAAATGTCTTTGATCAAACATTGAGTTATTTTCTGAATATATTTGAAAACACTTCAGTATTTTATTTGTTAAAGTATTACTCAATATTCCAGCTTTAGTCAGCAAAGCGGTATATACAGCAATGAAAAGTTAGGATGCTTATGTTTTTCTCTGGAAACTTGTGCTGTAAAGGACAGAAGGCAATCTAATGTTTTATTGTAAAGCAGTTCTTTAATCCTTCTAATGATTCTGGCCTTTCACCTTACTATGTGAGATGAGATTATCAGTTCTATTTTTCATGATCTCATAATGGTTTCTAGCTTATTTAACCAGGTTTAAGAGCATTTCACAAGCTCTTAGAAATAAGACCACTTTTTTTTTCTAAATACATCACTTTATCTGAGAGTTACAGTCCTGTACCATTAAGTATAGCAAGCAGAGTTTGCAATATGATGTATATAATTACAGTTCAACAGAAGTCATAAATATAGTGAATAGTGTCAACTGCTGCACAATAAAGTAAGCAAGATTTTTGTCACCTTGAATATTAACGTTGCAGAGAGAACGTTAAGGGCTTCAACTGATATGTGTTGGATAATCCTGTAAGATTAGAATAGATACTGAATCCTTACTACTAGATTAAAACAAAAACCCTGAACCAATCAAAACCCAACAAAAAAACTAGTGAAAGTAGTACAGAATATGTTATGCTTCCTTTATGTTTTATATCTCTTGATTTCTTCACAAAGATGTCTTTGAGAATGGCAGCTCTAAACTTGGAAAGCAGAAAGTCTGGTGAAAAAAAAAGCTAGAGTATTTCAAAGTGGATGACAACAGGCATTAGCCACAGAATTTCGGGATATTTTTGCAACTGGTAAGAAAGAGGTAGGTCTCATAGAACTGAAAACACCCAAAAGAAATAAGTATAACAGCAGAAAGCCCAGAATTAACTGTCCATTCTTTTCTGTGTTGTAATGCCAGCAGGCATTGCTGGGGTAAGCTTTGGGTGGTAATGTTTTTTTCTTCAAGATAGGAGCATGGAGTTTTATCTTGGGCTATTTCCCAGCTACCTGAATTTAGCATGTTAAGATAAATCATCAGAGAAGTTTTGGCTTTTTGAAGTGCTGAAACACAAATGAAGGTAGATGGATGGAAAGCTAGCTGTCTGGGAATTGCTTTTGAGTAGACGGACTTCCTAGGGCAGTGAAATGTTATTTACTTAAGTAATGTTATTATATCTATGTGTTTAAAAAGCGTGTGTGAGAAGGGGAATAGTAATCCTTATTACTTTGGTATATCTTGTGCATAACACTTCAGCAGAACATTATTTATTTTCTAAAAGTATGCAGCCTGCATTAGTCTTTGTTCTATGTGGGTGGCAATGTGCATAGGTCTTGAGACACAGGAAACATTACTGAACATGAAACCAAGTTTATTTTTGTGCTGGGAAATGTGCAAGTGATGCACACAGCATTCTGCAATCATCTTTCCTTGGGTATCCAGTCCACAACACAGTGGGAACATACCTAATAGCGGTTTCTCTGGTGCCTTCCTGTGCATGTTAAACAAGTAACAGGGGTGATAGGGACATCATCAGTTCCAAATGCCTCGGCAATGATAGGGAAACGATGAGGCAAGATACCTCCAAATCACAGCAGTATTACTTGGCATTGGATAGTCCTGTGAAATGATAATAGTGATAATTCCTTCTCAGCACACTTTTACTGCTTGGTGTGAAGTTTGCTATTTGATCAAAGAATATCACACTGATATGGGGAATAATGCTCAGTATTCATCACAGCTCATGTTCTTTGGTGCTGTTCAATACTCTGCTTTGGTCAGTAAGTGCTCTCTCATGCTTCTAACCTGCCCTGACCTTAACACAGACAATGAAGAAGGAGAAAAATAATTTCCAACTCTACAGGTATTTGACCTTCAAACAGAAGATTTGTTTTCATGCTTTAATGTATCGTAGAACAACAGATGTTCAGACCATCTTCTGGACAGAGAAATAATAAAGAGGACATGCTTAGGCAGAAAGGCCCAACTACTGCCCAGTCCCTAGCAGACTAACCTCTTTCTAACATTATTTGCACTCTTAATATGGCCCAGCCCTTTTGAATATCGTTAATCCTCTTGCAACTCTGAAGACTTTTTTCTTGAATGAGTTCTTTGAGCATTTCTATGAGAACTGCAGCCTCAACCTGCTTTTCAGTGTTTGGATCTTATTTTATATTTTAATAAACTTTTCCAATGGAGAATATTTTTACCATACAAATGTAAACCAAGATTTCTAAAGAGTCACCAAAATGGCTATTTTCAAGTCAGTGGAGAAAAATGCCAATGTCAGAGCACTGTTGAGTTGGTGCTGGGGTGGAGTGCTGCAATGGGAGAGCAGAAGTGTAAAGCATTAAGCACAAAGCTGGTGAGAGCCAGAGGCAGATCTTAGCTTGGCTTCTTCCTTCAAGAATCACAACAGACTCCACCATTTCAGGCCAGAATGCAGAATTCATTAATTTTCTCTGAAGAATCTGGTCAATAGTCCATCTCCTATAAATATTAAGAAGAAGGGAAATGAGAAATTACTTTCCTGCTGCTGCTGTTCTTCTCTGGGTCTGCAATTGATGTGACTGTTGTGGCTCAATTTGACCTAATCTTTTTAGGAAAGAATGAATATTTTACTCTTGGTGTTAATTCTTAGTAAAAGTGCTTAGGTGTGATTCCCTGCTCCTACTTTATTGCCTTTTTGGCTGGCTTTTCTATTAGAAGGGATAGATTCCTACAAGATAATTTATCTGTTTTTTATGGTCTTGCATTCATGCCCTGGCCTAATTAAGTGATGAAGGTCCATAACACTCGCTTAGTATTTCATAGGCCTCCCACAATTCCTTACTGATTTTTGTTGTATGTACATTGTTTCTACCTGGCTTCAAAATTTCTCTCAATATTTCATTTTCTCATTTCAGTAGTGCTCCACGACTTACACCCTCATTGGAGCCAAAAGTAATTTGTAATTAATGCGGTGAAACTGAGAGCTGTTTTTTCTCAACAATTTTGATTCCCATGTTTTTAATATAAAGGGAGATTTTTGTTAATTTCTGTATTAGAAACTTGGAAGACACATGAATAGTACTGAACAAGTCATAAACAAGGTAATGAGGAGACATAAACAAGCGACAAAGATCAGAAATTAGGGATCGAACCTAAGTGAAGCTATTTTTTAACATATCAAGCTGCCTTGTTCATGACAAGGACAGGGTAAAGAAAGAGAGAAAGAAATTGTTGCAGGTTCACAAATTTAGTGACCATTAGAAACCTAGGAAAAGTTCTCAAGAAGATGCATAGGTATACATTTAAGAAATGTGGTTTGGCTTGTTAAATATAAAATAAATATTACTTATTGTTTCTTTGCCAGACAAACATTCCTTTTTGATGATTGGGTTTTTGTCTATTTAGATTCTGATTTATTTATTTTATTTAAATGGATTTGAAAGGAATTCTCTTGTCTTACATTGAATCCCAGTTTATTAACACTCCTTGAATTTTGGGCAGCCAAACTGAATTAATATTTACAGGCGCATTCATCTTCCAGAAAGTTTTAAGGGAAAAACAAAAAAAACCAAACCAAACCCTAGCCTGAGAATCTGATTTGGATTATCTCAGAATTTTTTCCCATAATATCTGTGGAAAAACATGAGCAGCATATGCAGTTCAGTGGCAGAAGTCTGGTTTTGTAGCAGTTTTAATGAAAGTAGTGACATCTTTTGCATTTTTAGGAGGGTGCAAAAATTGTAAATAAACTTTTCACCACTATGCAACAGGCATTTGCATAATGTTGTCGAAGCATATCTTAGTGTATTGAGCTACCTTTGTGAAAAGGGTCTCAGTCAGTGAGATGAGGACACAGCACATGCATTGTGTGCTTGATCTGCACATCTGTGAGTATATTGCATACCAATTGAGACTAGATTCTCAGTATATGATATTCAAGTACTGTATCTATATCCTCCTGATTACTTAAGATGAATTAGGCTCAACCGTTGTTTTAAAGTTGGACTAGGTGCAAGAAGTTTTTCAGGTAAATTGTTAGATTTTACAGGTAAAATGTTACGGTCAAAGAAATGACATTCACCTTTGTGAATTCTGTAATGTAGACTCATATTTAGGATAATGAAATGAAAAGCTGGCTTTTAATATTACAGAGGGAAGGAGATGGCTATGCAGGTTTGAGGCTGGTTTTTTTTTTGCATTGTTGAGTCCTACTTAGGACAGAGGGCAAGATGAGTTAGTTTCATAATTCAAATTCTAGATATCATTCTAAGAGATCTGTTAGGTAAATAGCGGGGGTTTTACACAAGGTGTTTTAGGTTGCCTTGAAAAATAAAAAAATTGAAGATTAGTTTAAATCAACAGAAGAATCCTGTCCCTTTGAGCTTTCTTAAATATAATTGAATTTGGTTGTAACTTTTTCTTTCATTCCACTCTAGTATGAGAAAAAAGCTTTATGGATTGTTAATAAGATAGAAAACTATTAAATTTGCTGACGTGATAAATCTCACATTTTTTAATTAGGAAATTTGGGGAGTTGTTAACAAAACTTATTTAGCTAAGGAAGTGGGAAAATGAGAAAGCCCCACTGACTATTGCACTCTGGGAAAAGTTTACACTTATGTCTAGCATCAAATTTTCATCCAGTTTCCTGACTTTGGGTTACAAAATATTTTTCTAGACTTTCCAGAAGAGTTTGCAAGAGTCTTACAGTTTTTCTAGGAGATTTTGAGATTTTGTTTAAAATACACTTTGCAAGCCTAAATGCCACCTCGTATAATGGCTGAAGATTTTAACATGCTGGTTTTTTCAATCACAAGCTGGTAGCAGAATAATTCAAGTGACTTAGAATGAGAAGAGCAAAGGGTAAAACAACAGCATGATTATAAAGTCCAGTAAATATAAACCTCCCACCCAAATGCTGAGTAAAATTATCTGCATTATAATATTAATAGTACTTATGGTGCCAGTGGGATGGTAAGAAATCCTACTCTGAATCATTAAATTAAAAAAACCCAAACAAACCCACAAAAGCAAAACAAAGAGTCAGGAACTACAATGTGCAGTTGAGCAAGTGAAAGTCAAATCAATTTGACTATATCTTTTTAAAAGCAGATTTTGCTTGGTTTGTTACCTTTTAATTTTTTCCCATACTTGGTGCTAATCAGGCATGACAAATAGGCTCACCTTTGAACACACTTTGCACTAATAATGTCATAAAGTAACTCCCTTTAATTGGTACCTCAGGCCACTGTCATCAAACAAGCTCATAAAAAGAAACTAGTGATAGCTTTCACTTCTGCTAGATTTATGAAAGACTTCTCACCTATGCCCAGCTGGTGTGTGTTTACATTACTATTCTAGGTTTAACCTTTGGTCAAAGAAGCAATATATTTTGTGTTCCACAACAAACCTGCATCATCACTTCAATTCAGACATTTATTCTTGCAGTGCATGGCTGCTGTGAAAATTTTGCACCTAGAAAATAAAAAGAGCAGGCAGTTTACATTCAGGCTTACAGTCCACTATAATATAGCATATAAGTTTTAGAGCCAGATACATAATTTAAAATTAGTAATTTATTTTACAATTAATAATTTTTTCTTCACAGACTCTATAAGCAAAGACTCTCATATGTGCTCATTATTCAAAACTATTCACCTGATAACTTCTGTGAATAATTCTTGGTCTTGGTCTGTAGCTCATTCTCAAGGATCTCATTGTGAATGTTTGATCATCAAAATTCCAGCTCAGTGACTCATCACCTAAATCATATGGTATGCTTCTGCCAAGATGAAGGAACACAGCCCTTAATTTTCTACTTAATGATTCAGAAAGCGGTGAGCACTTGTCCTCTGAAAGTCAAGGCCCTTTATCAAATATCCAGAACTTGAGGTCTTAGTCATTGGTTTTAGCAGATATTGAAGGTAATAACCAGTAAATGCAGATTCAAAATTATTTTTTTAACTACTGAATTTTGAATTTGATACTTAGATGGATGCTCTTACTTTTCTGTGTTCTTCCTGCAAGTATTCCAGGCAACTAACAAATAAGAATGAAATTATTCGAAGTGTGTTTCTGCAAAATATAGGATTTATAAGAAGAGAAATTCTTGCTAAAGTCCAGTAATACATGCTTATAAATTTTATTATGAAAGAACTTATTTTCAGTTTTACAGTATAATTCTGTCTATATTTAGGGTGGCTCATAGTAGGATTTCTGATCTTGATTCGTATTAAATTTCAGGGAATATGTAGATTTTGATTTCTGGATTCTACAGGCACACACTTGTCATCATGATTTCTTTAATCTTAGAAAGCCAGAAAAAAGGTTTTTATTTCAATTCTAGTTCAGCTGTGGTTTTCCTCTTTAAATAACACTGATTCTTTGAATGACAGTTGTTTTATAATGTAAATATTATGTGACCTGCATTTTGCCTGCACAAATATATCTATTAGGTTCAAATTAAGGTGGTTTATTTGATCTGTCCATAATACCTTCCTATTGAATCAATTTGCTCTTTTAAACAACTTTATTTCAGAGGTTGTCAGTACAGCATAACACTTAAAATCATAGAATCATAGAAGAGCTAGGATAGGAGAGGACCTTAAGATCATCTAGCTCCAGCCCCCCGGCCATGGGCAGGGACACCTCACACTAAACCGCATCTCCCAAGGCTCTATCCAACCTGGCCTTGAACACTGCCAGGGATGGAGCTTTCACAGCTTCCCTGGGCAGCCCATTCCAGTGCCTCACCAACCTCACAGTAAAGAATTCCTTCCTTGCATCCAATCTAAACTTCCTCTGTTTAAGTTTGAACCCATTACCCCTTGTCCTACCATTACGGTCCCTAATGAATGAGTGAATTCAGCAATCAGTGATACCTATTGTTCATAGACACATGCATTAGAAGTTAAGTGTGTTTGGAGTATGACTTTGCATAGTTTTATGATTTGCCATATACCCAGGCTTTTATAGTTAACTTTCCTGTGTTTCAGGTTCTCAGGGTTGTTAGGGACCTAAGTTAGTATACTGTGAATGATATCAGAAAGGAATTAATGATTTTCAGAGTCCTAGTTCTTCCTCTTTTCCCTCCTTGTCATAACAGTGAGAAAGTTATTTCAGTATTTTCTAATTTACCTATCCATCTGCCCTTCTCTTGACAGTCTGTATAGATCAGATCAGCTTTGGTGATGCATAAGTTGTGACTCTATTAACTTCTTTAAGAAATGCATAAATGTACTATCAAAATGGCAGGTTGGGTGCTGTTCTGAATGTTGTTTATAGCATTGTATTCACCATCAGTAACTTCTGTTTTATAACCTGCCTGAAGCTGCTGTATATTCTTTTTTACTAGATAAATAAACTATTATCCATCAAACTTAGACCTAGTTTTAAGGAGAACAGATGTTATTATAAAAATATACTAATGAATTAAAGCATTTTAAACATGTTTTGCAATTATGTAAAAACATCTTATTATGAGGAATATATATATATATATTTGAATAAATATAATTGGACCATTCTACAGTCCACAGTGTTCTGGAAGAGTAATATTAAAAGATTTTTGGTCCAATTTAAATGTTTCCAGTTGTGTTTTAATAGTGTTTGGTGAAAAGGTGACATAGTGACTTTAAATGAATGTTGTAAAAATAGCTTGTAAGTTGCTACATATTTCAGATTAATATAGATTTTCATTAGTTCTTTTTTTTTCTTTTGTATTTCCATTTGCCTGCAGGTAGACCTTTTATGTAAAACACTGTCACTTGCATAGTTTATACTTGACAAAATTTTCGAGCAATATTTCTCCATTTTTGGGCTTTGTACAAAAATTTGCAAACTAGTCAGGTACTGATGGCAGTAGACACATTTGGGAAAAAGCCCTGTCAATAATGCCACAAAATATTATTTCCTTATGTGTTCTGAGGTTTCGAAATTCAGCCTTCCAAATATGTTAAGAGTCAGTATGGAATAGAAATATCTAGGTTCTCATACTGAAAAATTCAAAATATGTAGTTAAATAACAGTTGCCTTCAGCTAGATGAATTCATTTGAATAAGTTCTTTCTCAGATCCAGTAATTCCCAAGTGGGGTTTTTGGTCTGTTTGATTTATGATAGATTTAGTGAAAAGATGAGAATAGCTTAAGAAATTCTGTCTTCCTTTTTCTAATAAATTTCCTTGTTCAGTGTTAGAGAAGATTGACTATTTTCTGTTGATCAGCACTGTTTTCAAACAGGGAGCATGTCTTCACCTTCTGGCAAATAGGTAAGAGCTATGAAGGGAAGATAGTGCGAAGCTGCTGCTTTGGGTTGACAGAGAGGCAGATTAGACTGAACAAAACCAAAGTTTAAATTCTCATTATAAGAAGCAGTAACTGCACTCATCAATACGCAAGGTGTACAGCAAGCAGCTTGAAAGTGACCTCTCTGGTTACTTCTATTTGCAAATTTCATTTACCTCGCAGGCTTTCTTTCTAGAGAAAAGAGGATGGGAAGGGACTGCTAAACATGAAGAAAAAGGCACTAACTTCCTACAAAGCCACCAGACTGGAAAAGAAGTAATTTTGCCTGAATCCATCCTGCTTCACTAAGCCAAATGGCTTGAAAAAAGTACATTATACTCTGACGTTTTCCTCTTCTAATTTATTCAGTTGACATTGGAAATATAATAAAGAAACCAGTCAAGGATGCCTTGCTTTGTAAACAGTGCAATAACAAAGTTAAAGATTTAGAATTAGAAGGCAGTGCACTGGTTTTGTGTCTCAATTAACAGGTGCAGTTCAAAAAACTGGATTTCAGTCTTCATTAGATATATGAAGAACTGAATTTGTAGTAGTTTAAAGGATTTCCCTAAATTGCTCCAGGTGAAAAGGTGTATTCTGAAGTCAATATAGTAAAAACCTGATTTTCAGGTATAACTCAGTAGAGATTTGTCATAAATGTAGGATATTTTGTGTGTGAAGTTAAATCAAGGTAAAACCTCTCCCGTTTCCTCCCTTTGTTGAATCTTTTTCAGAATCAGTTTTTTTGCTGGGGCAGATGGCTCCTTAACTGCAGGGCTGATATAGCTGCAGGTCAGAGGGGGAAAGATTTTTGAAGGAAAAAATCTCCAAACAAATGGTGAGCTTTTAAACTAAAAAATGTTTTCAAACATCCCGATGTGTCTGCAGGACATCAGCAAAGAAAGGTACCTATGGTTGGGGCTGGCCTTACTCCTCCTAGTGGGGAGGAAGGTGTTACAACGGTTCATGAATTACCATCCTTCCCTCCTTTACAGTAGTGCGCAAATGCAGGTGTGGCTTGTGCAGCCTTAGAAGCCGCAAAAAGTACCTGAAGGAGAAATTCTTTTCTTCTAAAGCTAATGTGATCTAGTCTTCAGGTGGTGTCCAGATAAAGAATATTTGCCCTTTGATGTTTTTAATTACACGTAGTTAAAGTAATGCTTTCAAACTCCTTAATTGTAAGAATTCCTGCTTAAGCATCTAAAAATTGTTTGCCTTTGATGAATGCAAATATGATAAAACACTTAAAAGCATGTTAGCATTCAGAACTGCTATAAGCTTGCTTATATACTGTTTTCAGTGAGTATGAATAATTTTTAATATATGTAAATCTATAATGTGCTTTTAAAAAGGTGGTCTCAGTATAGTCTCCACATAATAGTTTAACCATATTCTGCATCCCCACACTTGTTCATACAAGTGACAGAATTTACACAATTAAATCCATTTATTCCAGTGCAGTACCGTGAGAATTCTGTATCAAAGCAACTACTTCATATCCATTATTTATAACTACTTTTTTACCTTCTCTGTATTTGTGCTGTGTCATAAAGAAACTCAAAATTCATCTCCAAGTGCACATAATTAAACACTGAAATAAAATCCCATTGTTAAAAATGCTTCGCTTTTCTTTTTCTTCTCCTGCTAGTGACAGATGCCCTGGATTGTTTTTCTTGTTTTCCAGCTCTGGTTGCCTGCCTATGTTGAAAGAAGTGTCTTTGCCCAAAATTTAACTTTTTTTTTCTTTCTGACAGTATTTCTAGGTTTATGAAAAATAAATGTTTAGAAAGGACCCCCCACAAAAGACCAAAACCTCTCAGAGTAAGCAAAATAGTTGCCAATAACTTGTCAGGATATTTTTTTTAACCTGCAACTCCAATAATCAGTTATGAGGGAACAGTTTTTAGTAGATTTAATGTTTTTTCTTGAAACCTGTAGAAATTATTATCTTTGTCTATGCAAGTGTCAAAACATAAATTTGTGTCAAGAACATATGCTTTCAGTACTTAAAACAAGCTTGTTTTTGTGCTGCTGATCTGCCTTGTTAGTTCTTACACTTCAATTGTCTGGAAAGGTTGCCCCTCTCTACTACACAAAAAAAGGGCCAGGCATAATTTCACTGCTGATTGAATGCATGTTGGGAACAGTCATTCCTGGCAGAGAAAGGCTGAGCCTTCTGCCATTGTTCTCTTGACAAATAGTGAGTGTCCTCCCTTTCCACTGTCTGACCTTGACTAATTGTGTAGAATTGGTGCAGCTGTCCCCTTCTCATTCAGCACCACAACACAAGGGCATGTAAGAAACTTTAAGCTGCCATCATAAAACTCCAGTTTGAGGACTTCATCACAATGCACGGTGCTGACTTCTTTTGCTGTATGCTGTACAGTTTGTTGCTGTTTACTTTCTCCAATAGCGTGTATTATAGCCATGATGTGTTTTCCTCTCACTTGCTGTTGTATACATTTCAGAAATCTGTAGAGACAGTATTTCTGAAGTAGCTAGATAAAAGTCACATGGAAAAACACTTACAAAACTGTCAATTAAAAAAATTATATGGGAAATTAGTCTTATCTAGAAAGCGAGTGGAAAAGCATGTTTGTACTTTTCTTCTTCCTTATTACTGGCACAATCTATTGTTGGAAATTCTTTTGGTAGAAACCTTCAGTATATTAATTTGGAAACTGAAGAATATAATGAGAAAAACAAGTACTATGTGCATGTTAATCTAGGGATAAAATTTTTCTGGTGCTGCTTTTAAATATTAAGCCTAACTGTATATTTTCTTTAGCATGTGCAACAAAGCAGGCAAAGTATTTTCTTGTACAAGCAATTTTTCATATGAGAGGTAGTGGTTAAGCACATACTAATGATAATATAATAAATAGGTAACGTAACCTGGAAATCTTACTAGAAAGCTCCTTAGAATTTTTATTTTTTATTTGCTTAATTAGGGTGAAAATTTGCCTTGTGAAGAGGGAAAATTCAGTGTTCTCTTTAAGTCATGATTAGCTTTTAGTAATAGGGTTAAATGGACTTAAGTTTGAATGATAAGTAGTTCTTGTATCTGGGAAAATTCCATTCATATAGAAAACTATTGGCTTGCTTTATTTAAAGTTGAACCTAGTTCAATAATGTTCAGTTTGTCATCTACTGTGTCTTTCAGTCACGCTGCTTCTTGATGACAGGCTCTTTTGACAGAATAAGCTGATTCCTATAAAAACTTCATACAAATGTGAAGGGCCTTATTTGTGTGCCCAACCTATATTGTAAGTCTTGCCAGAACAAAAAGAACTTCTGGGTCCTTGAATTGTGTTCCTGCCAGCAGGATAAGTGTTTAAGTTAGGCACATGGAATAAATTAAGAAAATCAAATAAAACCTCCTCAAGAAGTATCTGCAGAAACACAGGTCTCAGATCAGTTGGGAATATGCTTACTGAAGGAAATGCAAGTAGTAGATGAATGTTCAGAAGTGGTATTTGGTGGCTTATATTGACCTGGGCATGTCTAAGTCAGACAAGGCCGGCAATATAACACTTTATGGAATATTTTCCTCCTATTGGATTTGCTCCAAGGAGTGTGCCTTGCTGCAGTGAGTAGGAGGCTTAAGTGACTAGGTTCATAAGATCTTTCTTCCACACATACTCTACCCCACTGTTACCCGTTTTAACAGGCAAATTAGATGTTCTGCTTGGTATGTTGCTTACTGCAAGGAAGGAGTGGTAACACATGGCCTGAAGTACTGAGGGAAGACATTTAAAATATGATTGTTCTGCATTCCTGGTATTGCAATATGGTAGCAAATGGAGTTCTTTTTTAACAACCTCCCTCCTGTCCTTGCTACTCAGAATTGTGGTAGGAAAGCATTTAGCATCAGCTTGTGAGCTGTTTGAAATATTTCCAGTGGTATTTTATTTTAGGAAATGTGTTGGTTGGCTAAAACTACCAGTTTTCATAGCCTGAATGAGACCTGGTAGTCTCACAACGATGTTGCTCAACTGGGATCTGCAAGTCCCTCCTTGGTTTGACTAGAAGACGCATGATACCTACTTCAGCAAGTCTCAATCATAATTTGCTTAGAAACATTAGACCAGATGATCCTTGAATTTTCTTCCAACTTGGTATTCTATGATCCTCCCCTCTCACCCTATAAGAAATTTCTGGCAGACCTTGATCTCTCTCTAACTTACTGTGTAATGGAGATAACAACCTTGTTATCAACAGTCTGATGGCCTGGTTTAGACTTCTGAAAATGATTAGTTCTCATTCAAAATTTGGAGCAAGCTATATTGAGAACACATTGCCATATGTTGAAGGTTGTCGAGTCATATTTTAATAGCTCATATGTAGAAAACAAAGCTTGTTTTAATTTGCATAATAGCAACAAAGTAAAATAAATATAAAGAGAATTTTTATTAATGACTATCTATAGTATCCCTTAAATATCCCCAGTCAGAACATCAGTGCCCTGGTGTAGCTCTGCTGCTGGGGGTGAACTGAAAAATGAACCCCAACTTCTTGGACTTCCATCAACTTCCTAACAGGCAGACGAAGAGTGCGGCCCTGGTTGTAGATCCATGCTACAGAGTCCTTCAGAAACAGTGCCAGTTTAAGTCCTACTTGAAGCTGCAGGTTTTTGGTTTTGCATGGCAGTGTGCTGCCTTCCTGCTTGTGCCAGCGCAGATGTTGCGGGCAGTGAGCTGGCTCAGAGACATACCAGAAGCTAGTTGTGAGGCTTATGCTTATTCTTCTCCATTTTTATAGGGACTTAAAAAAGATAAAAGGCTGGAATATGCTCAAAGGCGAGGGGTATTTTCAACCCTGGTCATATTGACAGTCTCACAGTTGCAAAGGAACTGCTGGGGCATGTGAGTATGTTGCATGTGGATAGTAATTGGAAGGTGTTTTGAAGAAATCTTTAATCTGACTTTGTTGCCAAACACTTTGTTCTGTGGAAATTCACACAGTGGATGGTTTTAACTGTTGGTGTTTTAGATATTCTATTGTGAGGTAGATTATTATATGATTAGTGAGACGCCACCCTTGTGCAGCCTTTCTTCAAGTCCTGTGTGGATCTTGATTTTGGGCACAGAGAAACAAGCTTATTCTCTTAAGTGGGTGTGAAGGTATAAAACAGAGACCCTGCTCGGGACTTTTTGCCTTTGCCTTTTCTGCTTGCCCAGCAGCAAGCTAACATGCGGGAGAAACAAGGAAACAGAGTGATAGTATTTCAGGGTTGTGTTTAGCTATGCCATTGCACCCTTCTCAGATGTGTCTTGCAGCGTAGTACTGGCTGAGTGGTATCTGATTAAGGCTGTCCTGCTTTTCTTCCTAGCAATCTTAGAGATGTAAACTATCAAATGGGTTTTTCTAGCTTGTGGCATCCTTGAGATGCTTCTTTCTTTTTTGTTCCATAGAGCATATGGAAACTTAAGAGAAGTAGTGCTTCCAAGAAAACTTGCAGGTCTAAAATAAGTGGGACAAGAGCACAGAGGAAGAAACAGGGTAGTAGCCATCTTATTCAAGAGAAGATGGGATAGGGCTTGCTTTTCAACATGTGCAGGTATGATTGCTCTTTCTCCAGTGACTCTTCCATATGTCCTAATGCTCAATTTAAAATAAAAAGAGTGCTTTACAGTGATGATTAGAGGTTTTAACAAATAATATTTTTAAAGAGGGATTTTTTCATTGTACCTTTAGATTGATGCAGCATGGGGGATTTCTACCAAGAACCCTGTCTGATTTCTTCCCATTTCTTCTTCTTCTCCTCCCCACTTTCTTCCCCACCCTTTCCAAAATACTTTGATTTAGGTTCAACATTGGAACAACGCCCATCATTATGAAGATACAGTGAGAAAGCTGAGGCTGTTCAGCCTGAAGAAGAGAAGGCAGCGTGGAGACCTCATAGCAGCCTTCCAGTATCTGAAGGGGGTTTATAAGGATGCTGGGGGAGGGACTCTTCATTAGGGACTGTAGTGATAGGACAAGGAGTAATGGGCTCAAACTTAAATAGGGGAAGTTTAGGTTGGATATAAGGAGGAAGTTCTTTACTGTAAGAGTGGTGAGGCACTGGAATGGGTTGTCCAGGGAAGCTGTGAAAGCTCCATCCCTGGCAGTGTTCAAGGCCAGGTTGGAAAGAGCCTTGGGTGGCACAGTTTAGTGTGAGGTGTCCCTGCCCATGGCAGGGGGGTTGGAACTTGATGATCTTAAGGTCCTTTCCAACCCTAACTATTCTATGATTCTATGATTCTGCTCCTTTTCTCTTGGGTATCTAGTCACCAGTTCTTTTCATTCCTTTCTTTTCTTATTTCCTCTCCCAGCCCTGGTCAGAGAGGTCAGTGAGTCCTGATTCAGCTTCTCTAAACTCTGCCTGCCACAGGAGGGGAGAGAGAATCACTAGACACCTAAATTAGAGCAGCAGTATGTGAAGGCTGTGGGCAACTGGAACAGCTGCCACGTTTTACAGCTTGGCACAATGTAAATAAAAAAGTTCAAGTTCTTTTTTTTTTTTTTTTTTTTAAATAAAGCCAATTTAAATACAGGTTTTCTATGCTGTGACTCAGAGAAGCTTGTTTATCATACTAGTAGCTAACCTGCTTCTAGTTCTGTGTGCCTGGCTTCACTCCTTGGGGGCAGGACTGCAATCTTTGCGTAGCAGGGCTTTGCACAGGCTCCCCAAACTCTCTAGTTATGCTTGGAAGCACTGGTGGACAATATTCGACAGCTGAATTCTGATTCATCCTCAGTTGGTTGAATACCCTTCCTGAATGCTGACTGTCTGCCGACTGTATGTCGTCTTTATGTTTGAAAGGAAACCCAGCCAGAATGGAGCACAGTTGTAAACTGGAGAGCTTAATTTTTTATTTAGGAATGAACACTTCCATTAATTAGTTAGGCCCCGAATTAGATAACAGGTTTTGTGAGCTTATTGTGCAGCTGGGTAGCTGGGTACGTCTAAACTCTCCTATCCTAAGTGGTTTAGAGCACCTTTATTTACCAAGTGAATGTAAAAAACAGGAAGATAACATTTTTTTCTTGTCAATATACTGCCTGCAGTATTTATGGCATCCCATGCACAAAGACAGATATGCATACAAAAGTATGGATAATGTGCAAAGGATTACAGGAGAAATAGCTAAACTCTCATTTTCGTGTGTTCAGTCGCACAACAGGACATGACTTTAGTACAATGAATGTTCCCTAAAATCCTATGCACCATATTAACTAGAAATTAAAATAAAGCCTTGCCTTTGCTTTCAAATAGAAGAGGGATTGGCATATTTAGGTTTGGTGCTTTTATGTTCTTTTCAGGAAAACAAAATATCAAACAGGGTTGGAGTGCAATTTTCTGAGTAGGAAGACAGTGCTGCTCAGAGACAGAAGACAAATTATTGCGTGTCTGATTTCTGCAAATCTTGCTTCACAGGACTTGGAAAAGCCAAATGCCGAGGAAGACATGCAAGGGTTAATATCATTTCCATTCCAGCGAGTTTTGCTTGCCATTATTTTCTTCTTCTTTTCTCCCTTTTAACTGATTCATAGCATAAAATCTTCCTGGACACCTAATTATCAAGCCAGCTCACAGTCACAGCTGTCTGCTTGGAGAACCCATTAGATGCAGCAGTTGAAGCCTCCATAATTCCCCAAACTTCCCGGTTGTGAATATTAAGAAAAGATTTTTACATGTCATATGCAATTCGGAGGTGGTGTGAATGGCGTTGGAAATGACGAGCTCTGAATGCTTGTCCATCACTCCATTCACTGGTTACAGGTGGTCTCATTTTCCACTTTCAGATATCGGCTAGCTATGACAGCAGGCACTTAATTTGCATGTTCGACAGACAACAAACGGCCCTGTGCATGTCAAAATAGGTGGTGATGCGTGACAGTTCCTACACAATACTGTCTCCTCTTTGCTTGACCTTTGACCTCCCTGCATGTCTTCTTTCACAATCAGAAAAAAATGTACTTTTAGGCTTTGGAATAAATTTGATACCAAATTCATTATTTTCTTTTCTTCTTTTTATTCTTCTCTTTCCTCCTCGCCCACTTTTAAAGTATGCATGCACCCAGGCTTTCATCTGAACGGCTGCAAAACTCTGCCAGAAGAGTCTCATAAAATTTAAAAATACGTAAGCAGTGAGGACAGGAAGCAGCCTGGTTAAAATTCATCGTAGTTAAATTGCTTGGAAGTTCTTTGTAAATGCAAATGTAACCTTTAAAAGAGACCTTAAGTTGGGTTAATATCTGTTAAAAATAAAATCAAGTTTGAATAAAAAAAATCTCGAAAGTGTTTTATGTTCATATTTCCTCAGGCCATATATCCATCTCTATATGTGCAAGTTGAGTAGTTTAGTACACATTTCATCAAGACATTCCTCCAGTGTTTTTATGGCTGCTGTGACTTGTACTAATGCTTAGTTACAAGAATCAGTCTTTCAGCATCATTAGAAGCGCACCTAAAGTTTTCAGTTTTATATAAGTCAAAATGCTGAGAAGTCATTAGGGTGCAAAAATGTTTGAATGATGGCAGCTCTCTGCGGTTTATTGGGTTATTCAGTGTTTGGTTCCAAGGGATTGCAGCTTTTTGTGTATGCTGCCTCCTGGTTAAATCATATCAAAGGGAAAACTAAGACAAGCTGGATTCAAGCACAGTTCAGCATTTCAGAGTTCACCCAAGCACCTAAATTTTAATTCCAAAGATACACGCTCCCCCTTGTCTAACCAAGAATGACCATAATCCTCTCATAGATCTTATCTGAGCTGCAGCTCTTGTTTTAATTAAGAATTAGAGCACGACAGCAGATAATCACACCTCTGGGGTGTTACAAGATTTGAGATGTGGTTGTGTAACCTATACCCAAGGGTGTGATTATTCTGTGATAACCCCACCCCTATTGAGTCGTCCTGTCCAGGGCCTCAGTAATGGGCAAAGCGCATTACTGTTGGCTTCAAATATTGAGCTGGATCAGCAATGCACAGTGGGCTGATCATAAGTGATAATGCACTAGCATATCTTTAGTTGGCTTTTTTGGTTTTTTTTATCATATCTCACCTTTTTTCTTAGGCATTTTAGACCATTAGAAGACTTGGCAAGTTGTAGGCATTCACTCCCTCCCCCAGGATGTAAATCTCCTTCATAAAGCAGCACCTGGTGAAATTTGATGGATATGGAACTCGTGTTAATTGAAGATATGAGATTGTCTCTTTGATGTTTAGCTGAAGTGCTTGCAGCATTACCTTAGTGAGCTTGTTCTGACTTTCTGGTTGTTCTATGACACCTCACTGTCAGTTTGAACAGTGGCTGAAGCCAGTGGAACAGATCTGGCTTCTCAGAAGCACTGAAATATTTGGGCTGATTAGTTAATGGCTCATACTCACAAATGCAATTTACAGATGAAGTTAGTTGTCATATACACTAGGACTATTAGCAAAATCCATTCCTACTGCTAGTGACAATCATGCTACTCACCAATGAACTCTCAGAGTCATGTTTTAGGGATCAACTTGCCTAAACCCTAGTTGTATAAGGAATAGGGAAGGAAATGAGTGCTGCTGAGAAATGAAGCAGTCCCAGCTTTTAGGTACAAGTAGTGCTAGGACAGAGCTGCAACAGAGTGTCTGCTCTGTGTGGTTCAGTCAGTGTGTACAAACACTGGTTTTCTTTCAGTGTGAAAGGTTGTTAGGAAGAGCAAAATGAAAAGGAAGGTTGTTGTGGTTTAAGCTTAGTCGTAAATTAGACAAAGCATGTAGCCTGCTTGTTTTCCCCCCACAACCTGTCC
>WYDI02003492.1:0-16448 GCA_009867235.2 Psittacus erithacus
GCAGTGGTTTGTGTTATACCTTAGTTACTGGCTTGTTCTTATCTCAACCTGTGGGAGTTACCTTCTTTCGATTCTCCTCCCCATCCCTCTGGGAGCGGGGGGAGGAAGGGGGGAGAGTGAGCAAATGGCTGCGTGGCTGACTGAGCTTAAACCACAACATATAGTAAGTGATTTTAGACGGTATGAATGTGGGGATAGCAGGTGATGTCTTACCAGCTTCTCTTTTGGCAATGTTATTTCCATGCTAGACCTATAGCAAAGATTCTGCATGCTTGAAGTATTTAATGTTGTTCATAGTCTGTGAAAGCCAGAAGTAACAATTTTCTTAAATTGAATCATATTAGTAAGTTCTCTTATTCTGCTCTGATAGTTTCTTATTTTATTATTATATACATTATTAACTATGCCAGCAGCAGAGCATAACAAATGCAAAATACTTGTTCAAGAACACTACTGTTTTCAGCAGGGAATAATTAAGAATGCATGTCAATAACATTTAGGATTCTAATGAATAAAAGATAACTCATGCAGGCAATTCAAAGGCTTGCATAATTTTCTCAAAGTAGGTTAAAATGCATGATGAGCGCCTAGTTCAGAAGGAAGCACTTTTGGGTCATATATTTCAGTAGCAGACAAGATGTGCTCAAGGTTCAGGTAACATAAAGGTTTGAAATGTCATCTTTCCTGCAGGAAGCCTTCAGAAGGATGTCAGAACTCTTCAGTATAATTCACCTGAACAGCAGAAAATACCTCAGAGAGGTAGAATTTTAGAGCTTCACTGTTTTGCAAACAGGATGTGTATCAAAACTAGAAACTTTACCTCTTATTGATGGAAGCACTGATTGCATTTTCCCAGCTGGATCTGAGTTGGTAAACAAGCACTAAGCACAACTGTACTCCCATCCCTGTAACAGCAACAGAATGAAAACAGTAAAGAATATGACCATCAAACTGTCTTTCTTTGAGACCCTTCACCATCCCACTAATTCTTCTAATTGCCAGATGCAGCTATATAGTTTTGAATCAATCCCACAATTGCCTTGATTTTACTTTTTCTAAAAAAATAACAAAGGACACAATGTGTTTATGTGGCTCAGTTCATTCAGACTACCTGTCTAATTTGGTTTAAACTTTGCTGTCTACAGCAAGTGTAGGCTGTAGCAGCATTGTCTTAATCTTCTTGGATTCCACACCACAATACTGTAACAGCCTGATTAGAAGTGATTCCTACCTCTTTAAAACTTTTCATTTCAACTGGCATTCGGTATGCATTCCAGGGGCAGGGGTTGAGACGAGGATTACAAAGAAAGCAAGTGCAAGGGCTATGATTGTATAGAGCACAGGCTTTAGATAACCAGGATTGAAAAGGCATTTCGTACACAGATCCCCACACAGTGCTGCCCTTAAAACAGTAGATCTGAAAACTAACAGAAATTTGTAACAAAGAAAGCACAACAAGATTAGTTCGTTGGTTTGTGAATATTAGATGCCTGTCTCTCAGTCCCATTGTCTGATAAAAGCAAAAGCTGAAGTTCAGTCACAGTCTTTGTACTCTCCTGGCACAGCTTCCTCCCTTATGCAGCTCCAGCTGAACAGTTTTTTTCTCCACTTTCAAAAATACCTCTTAAATCTTGAACCAAATCAAAATAATATAATTTTTGGTTTTTTTTTGGACAGATTACAATCTCCCATCCCTACCAAGTGAGCAGACAGCAGTTAGAACTCCCTGCAAGGCACTCTGGGGTTTTCTGACTAATATTAGCATCTGGCCGGACTGATGCTGTTCAGGTCTGGTGCGAGGCATGCAGAGGAAGTAAGAGGCTTTTTTCATAGGCCCATTTTATTGCCTATAGAAGGAGAATAAGGATTTTTCCTGCCACTTCTTGTCAGTATTGTTCAAAATGCTTTTTGACTCATAAATCTGCTTGCTGGCAGCCTGCTTTGTCTGTATACATGCAAAGATTGCAACTAACTAGTTTCGTTCCTATTCTAAGTTGGGATAAGCTACAACAGAACTCAATTTAAGGCAGCTTCATCCTTCTACCTCTGTGCTGTTGCCAGGAGAGAGGCTGTATTTTGGCTAGGTTGGTTCTTATGATGGATGGGCACAAGAAAAGCTCTTCCTCCGGGGTGCTTCCTTCCCCTTCAGCATAGCTCCATTCCCAAAGCAAGGCTTTCCCTTAGTCCATTACCATGTCATACATAAATAGCTTGTTTTCCTTTGTTTTATTCTTGCCACTCCATTTCTTTCCCTTTTAACCAAATTTCTTCTTCCTGTTATGAGGGAGACTAAATTTCTGTGTCAATTCTGCAAGCTGTATTTTTCTAAATGATGATGACTATTTCATCCTTGGGCAGTGATGTGAATTTAAGTTGCTAATCTCCTGGTTCCAGGGGCCTCCAGATTTCTAGGGCTAGGGGATGCATTTCTATACTTCTCAAGCTTCCATGGGTTTAGAGAAAAACTTGGAAACATTATTAGAGAATTTCTAGACCTAAAAGCCAGAAAGCAAGCCAAAATGGACCTACAATCATTAGTTGTAAACCCCCAAGTGACATGTTTTTTTAAAGTCAGTATTCTAGGTGCTGCTTGGCCACAAGAGATATAACTAGAACCGTGTTTGTGACAAGGAAAACAAAACCATCATGGGTGCTCTCCTTTACCCATGGCCACTAACTGCAGTAATTAGTCCAAGGAATATGTGGTGATGCTTTTACATCAGAGGTTTTGAGGGTATTTTTTAAAGAGCAGGCATGTGGTGGAGGCGTATCAGGCAATTCAACATTGTAATAGTGTCTGATCTCCACCAGCCTGATCTCTGCAAGCAGCGGTGGGAAATGGAGCATCATCTGGCAGCTCCAAGTTCATAATCAAAAGGCTGAGGTGCATCATGCAAGCCATATGTGGCTTGGTCTCCAGGGAACAAGACACACAGGAGTGCTTTGAATTCTAATGTGTACATTGACTTCTCAGTGTCCTCTGTACTGGAAACCTATTTCCCTTTGTACTCAATGTCATTTACTTCATACTTGCAAATACGGCTAAGGATCTGGGCTAAGTCATCACAGTTCAGCTGAGGTGCGTGCTTTGTAATATCCTGACCAGATCTCTCCATTTTCCCCGCATTCTTTGAGCAGACAGAGTTTCTTGCTCAGAAATAAGATTCTGGAGGAAAGAGCCTCTTTGTTAAAAATGGAGTTAAGTAGGTGCCAGATAATATTTCTCTAGTTTCTGAGAAATGCTACACAGCACAGATCTTGAGACACTGGATACCAGAGGCCAAGTAAAAACTTACTTGATGTACCTGTCTTTTCATTGAACAATGTGGGGAAATCATGTAAGATTTGCCACTCACTAACCATTGCCTGGAGATGGTTTCATGGGAAATTGTTACTAGTCCTAACATATATTCTGCAAATCCCAATTAGGGAGAGGATGAGAGAAGGATTCTCTACAAGCAGAACAATTACGTTAGACTTAGCATGGTTCAAATGAAGTCAGTATTTGGCCCTAAGCCTCTGTTTTAAGGATGTAAGTCTAAATGTCTTTCTGAAAACAGCAGTTACAGTATTTTCCAGCAAATTAGGCAACATTCCAGGGGTGTACTTGGGTTTACTGGAAATGATCCTTTAATTCCTGGTAAATGAAGGACGAAAAATTATGATCAGGTCAAGAGACAGAAGGTCTGAGGTGCACTTCAGAATGTAGATCAATAGTCAGAAAAATTCAAAATAGACTCCCAGCTAAGCGTCAGTGCAGATTTTCTGCATGAAATGAGTAAAGTGCTGCTCTATTGGCAACCTCATAATTCACTACTTCACAGAGGCCGTAATGACTTTAGGCAAATGTGAATATTGAACCTGAAAGGTCCTAGTATCATAAGCAGGAAATGAGCATAAATGACAGTTGTGTTATGTTGTGGCCCCTCAGAGGGCCAACAGAGCAGAAAACAGGAACTCAGAACTTGAGTAAATTGTTCTTCTAAAGCTGAGCTGCTCTGAGAGTAGGGGGATGGGAAGTGAAGCAGAAAAAACACCTGTGAAGTTTCTTTCCTTGTTTACTGTGCCTTTCTTTGAGAGAGTAGGGGCACTGTGATGTGCAGAGGTGAATGGATCACAAAGACTCATACTTCCCTACTACACCACTGATGGGGAAAAACATGAACTGTAGCTTCCTCCATAGGAATGCCAAACTAAGCAAGGATTAGAGCATGGGAAGCACACACAGGAGGTCTGTATGTATGTTCCAACCTAGTTGATTCTATGAACACTCTCCACCTTCGCAGTGAAGAATTTCTTCCTAACATGTAATCTAAATCTCCTCTCTTTATGCTTAAAGCCATTCCCCCTAGTCCTGTCCCTACATGCCCTTGTAAATAGTCCCTCTCCAGATTTCTTGTAGACCACCTTTAGGTATTGGAAAACCATTATAATATCTCCACTGAGCCTTCTCCAGGCTGAACAAGCCCAGCTCTCTTAGTCTGTCTTCATAGGAGAGGTAAATAGGCGGAGCAAGAGACCCCCTTGGCTTAACTGTGAGCTTCTGAGTCTACTCAAATCCCAAAGGGAAGTGTATCAGAGATGGAAAAGTAGATGAATACCTATTTTGAACTACAAGGGCATTACCAGGGCTTGCAGAGTTGAAGATAGAAAAGCAAAAGCCCAGCTCAAATTGAAATTGACCAGAGATGTAAAAAAAAGCAAGAAAGTGTTCTTCAGGTACATAAGCAACAAGGAGAAACAAAAAGAAAATATCAGCCCACCATTAAGCAAGAGAGGGGAATTATTTACCAACAATGCTGAAAACGCAGAGTTTCTCCACCTCTATCTTTACCAGCACAGTTAAGCCCCAGGCCTTGGGAACAAAAATCCAGGTGTTACGGTCTACACAAGTGGTCAGCGTGGTGAGTGGGGAACTGGCTGACTGGTTGCACCTAGAGGGTGATGGTGGTGAATTGCTCCTTTTCAAACCCATCACTAATGGGATCCCCAGGGATCAATACAGGGTCCAATGCTGTTAAATATTTCAATAAGTGATCTGGAAGATGGGATCAAGAGTACTCGGATGAAGTTTGCTGATGATATCAAAGTGAGTGGGGAAGTGGACACTTCAGAAGGGAGAGCCACCCTGCATAAAGACCTGGAGAGGCTGGAGGAGTGGGCTAATGAGCACTGTATGAAGTTCAACAAAGGCAAGTGTAAGGTCTTGTACGTGGGTAAAAACAATTAAAGAGAGCAGCAGAGGCTGGGGCCTACTTGGCTGGGGAGCAGCTGTGTAGGAAGGGACCTGGATGTCCTGGTGGACAACAAGCTCAAGATGAGTGAACAGTGTGCTGCTGGAGCAAAGAAAGATGACAGGATGCCGTGTTATATCAGCAACAGCATCGCCAGCAGAGAGAAAGATGTCATTGTCCCACTCTACTCAGGTCTTGTCAGCTGGAACACTGTGCTCAGTTTTGGTCTCCTCTATGCAAGAAAGATGTGGACAGGCTGGAGAGAGTCCAGAGAAGAGCCACAAATATGATCAAAGCACTGGAAAGCTGCCACGTGAGGAAAGGCTGAGAACTGGATTTGTTCAACCTACAGAAAAGGAGGATGGTAAAAATTTTAAATGCCTTTCGAAGGTCAGGGCATGGAAATTACTAAATAGGGCTGCTTATGTGGTCTCCTAAAATCCACAGCGTACATCATCTTTGCTTCATCTATGTAATTTCCTTTGCACACCAGCTACTGTTCAGCTATGCTTCAAAAAAATCAAGCAACCCCATCCCATCTCTCACTGTTTCAGTGGACATCTGACCACTTGTTTATATCCTTTTTCTGTGTCTTTCTTACATGCACAAGCAGAATATGCCATTAATAGGGACAGAGGCAGCCTTTTGCATTTTTCATTTGTGTAAAGTCCCGAAGTAATTGGCATTTTAAAGAATTTTCCCGGTAACTCAGGATTGCCTGCCCTGCCTCCCTGTGGTTAGTGCCCTCCATCGCACATCACAGACCTGAAGAGCGCAGCGTGTCCTGAGATTCCCTCCAGGTTCAAAGCCAAACCTCTCTTGCAAGGGTTGCCCGACCAGCTCTTTTCAAAGGGTGCAGTTTTATCTGCTCTGCTGTGTGCAGATGGCCCATGATTTCTTTGTGGATTCTCTTTAGGGAGGGCTGGCTTAGCAGGATCCAGCACTGCGTAGAGAGAACTTGCACTGAACTAACAGCCTGTATACCTCTTGAAAAGGCAGACGCCGAGTGCAGCAAACAAGCTGCCAGGCCTGTAAATGGAAATTACTTATGTGACGCTTATGTGGTCCCCTGCAATCACTTCATGCATCATCAATACTCCATCTGTGCCCTTTCCTTTACACACTAGCAAGTGCTCAGCTGTGCATAAAAGAACCACCCCTACCTCTCCACCCTGCAATTTGTAAAGAGCTCTCTAGACACAGCTCCTGTCTCTATGCTGGCATGGCCCTACCACGGGAGTGAATAATGCACAGCTTCCCAGCAGCTCAGCAATTAATTTCTCTGACTTGGTTCAGCCTGAAAACATTTTGGAATAACCAAAAGGGAATTCTGTGTGCTGTGGAAGCCAAAAGCGTCGTCAGTGGCAAATTAGCATGTCAGTAATCTTGGAGTTTCTCTAATGTCTCTCTGATTATGAAGAGATATTAAAAAATACCAAGTAAAGTAAGACACATTCTAGTGTAAACTAGCTGAACCCTGAGCTACACTGACTTAAAATTATTCTAAATTAAGATATTAATCTCACAGTGTGAGGCTTTTCAAAGGAAGCTTTTATAAATTTATTGGCTAGAATTTGGTTAAATTTCTCTTTTTCCAGTCTAAAGCCTGATTATAACACTGGTGTAGGATACTTGTTTGCTTTCTGGAATAGGTTAATCTACATTTGTTATTACCAGCCTTTCCCTTTACTTTACAACAAAGAACACTTCAGTGAAATCACTGTGAATACTGAAACATTTTACTTGGACACTTTAGAATAATTTTCATTACTTGCATAAAATAATCACTTGTATTTAGAACATTTTCAAATTCATTAATTCTGTTGGCTCACTGACCCTTAAGCACAGCTCAGAAAGGGTGATGATTTACGCAGCTGATTTTTCAGCGTTTAAATACTGCAGATTGCTTCGAATGGTTCTAACAGCTCTTGCAAGGTCTCAGCCTAGTCTTACTTCTCTCCACCACCAGAGGGAAGCATGTTCTCATACAACCGCTTGACAGAAGACTAACAAAACATGTATAAGACGTTAATTTACTATTAACTCCCAGAATTAATCACACATACAGTTCCTGGGGAAAAGTGTTACCTCTGTTTTCGTAACATTCTAGATAAATACTAGATGGCACTCAAAATTACTGTGAAATGTAACAAGTGGCAGAAACTATTTAAAACCAAAGATACATTAGCTCTCACGATGTATCCTTATATATAATAAGTATATAATAAGGATATAAGTAATATTCTTTCTGAACCACTCTTCAACAATTTAATAGGAAATGAATGAAACATGGCATCTTTGCTACATTAGTAGTACCACATTACTTCCAACACTGACTAGCTTTGAGTTTGTTTTCAATTAAAAAACAAACACAGAATGACAATATTTGTTTTTCTAGGACTTTATAATAATTTCCTAGAAATGGACTGTCAGACAATGACAGGGCTTAGCAAGGAGTACAGTCTGAGAGCTGCAATGGAACAAGGAGTTCTGAGACATTTAACAACACTGGCAAGTTGTTGTGGTGAATCTACATTCTAGTTAAAGTAGATTTAGCTTTATCTAAAAGAAAACCAGTTTTCTGAAGCAGAAAACATGAATGAAGTAATGTATAAGCACCTGAAGATATATTTTCAAATAACACAATTCAACCCAAATGAGAACAGTTAGAAATGCCACCCTCAAACAGTTAATAATCCGAGTCTCTCTAGTAACCAAGTAAGACCAAATAGAAAGAGAATAGTAGAAGCTCTTCTCAGTGTCCCCCAAAAGGTCACACAAAGCATGCAAAAAGAGGGCTGAAGGCATGTAGTTCACCATGAGACACTGAACCTCTGAGGAACAAACTTCTTGCCCTTAATTCTGATGGAATGAATTCACACCACTGCAAATCACTGCTGCAAACATTGTTATTGAAGGAAGAAGCCCGATGTAGTAAAAGGAAGTGTGATTCAGAAAATAGAATATGGGCAGATTGAGAGTCCAGGTTTCTAAAACTTGTTTATGCAACCTAAACATAACTTGCTTTCTAGTCTGGGTTTATTTCTGGCTGTGGTTTACTATGCCCTTGGTTTAACTTGTCATGCTTCAGTTCACCAGTTTGTCAAGCAGGTTCTTACAATGCATCACAGCATCTGTTTGTAATCAGCTGGGACAGAGTTTAAAGCAGTTCCCAGCCTCCCCTAAACTCAGGTGATACAGGGTGCAGGTTACTCAGCGTTGCTGCAGAAACTGTCCTTAGTGGGGCTGCAGTACATCTCTTTGACCTCATTAGCACTCAAACACAAGACATCAAGTATCATGAAGTGCCCATTGCCATTTCATGCACCATTACCAAGTATTTGTTTTGTGGTTAAACCTAATTGGTACACTGTTGCACAGTTTTCATTGAGGATTCTTTTCATTCATTCATTGATATTTGGAGACAGATCTGACAGGATACGGCATCTGACAGATGCCATTTTCCTTTTCCATAGGTGGATACTGAAGTGATAAATTTGTAGGGGAAAAAAAGAAAGGAAATCTAAGCCATGTAGATGGCATGAATGGGTTTTCTTTTCTGCTTTCCAGCTGCACAAATCCAGACAGATTTGGCTTTCCCAGAAGCCCCAAATAGGGGCATCCCCACTGCCAAATTGTAAAATATATATATTTTTTATTCCTTCCCTATTCCAGACCCAGAATGTGAGGTTTTGAGGTATTATTATGCTGCAGTAGGTGAAGTCCTTGTTTGGGGGAAGTGGCTCCAAATTGCAGGGGTAAGAGAAAGGAATGGGGCAGCTTTTGAAAGCGATTTTTTAATCTTCAATAGAGAGATATTGGGGTGGGGGTGGTAGGTGTTGAGTTTTAAAAGTCATCCTTAGGTATCTATTTACACATACATATATTTAGGGAATATATATGTTTTTTATACATTATCAATTTTTATCTGGAGACAGAGCTGAGAGCCTCCGGACACAAGGCTGGCCCCTTATGCAAGTACGCTAATGATCAGCAGGCAAATCCGCAGGCAAACCTGGGCTAGGGGGTATTGAACATCATGAGATGCTTACACCATCACATCTATAACCAAACGTCTTAAAAGAGTGAAAAGTCTTGTTGCTGATGACTTCTGCTCCTAAGTTTATTTTCTCTGAAGGCCCACTCTGATGGATGTCATGGAGGAATCAAGCACTTGGCTCACAAGAGAGAAGTAACAATGTACCTCACTGAAATAAATGCAATGGTAATTGTAACAGTGGTTTAGTATGATCGACTGATGGCAAAGCTCACTGGATTATTTACTACACAGAGGACAGGGTTAGAAAGAACTGCCAGGGTGACCCTCCTATTAAATCATGAGGTTCTGAGAGGACCCCTTTGCTTTCTGAACTCCTTCTCAGAGGGGAATTTAGCTGCGGCTGGATCCACTCTTAGTCCCAGACTACAAGCCCCAAAGGAAATTTATTCTAATCAAAAACAATTTAATACTCTGACAACAGTAGTAGATTACAGGGCTTAGATACCAAGTGGAATCAAACACTACACGACAGGGAGTTGCCCCAGGCAGCACTGCAACCAAAGAGGAAATGCCTCCACTGCAGACCTGCTGCTCCAAGGTAGACAGAGCCAATGGCATCCCCAGGAGAGCAACAGACAACCATATCCGCAGCACGGCCTCTGGGAAAAAGAAAGAAACAGCAGCAACCGTTATTACTGCAGGTAATAACCCGGCTGGAGACCCTCCTTCTGCGCAGGCTTCTGGAGATGCCACTTTCTCCCTGCAAATGGAACACGTGATAAGGGAGAATCAAGTGCATTCGATGGTCAGCTTGCCACCTGCAACACAGTGCTTGGAGGTGTCTTGAGGCTACGGGACAGGCTCCCTGGGAGGTGCTGGAACTGTTGCACGGGGAGAGTGGGGACGTCGGGGGCTTAGGGGCGGCTCTGGCGAGCCGGGGAGGTGCATGGCATCTGCGTCTGGGGCTCTGCCCGCCTCCTTCTCCTCTTGCCTTCCTGGAGAACGTTCTCCTGGAGAACGACCTGGGGCTGTCCCGACCGGGCTCGCCCCTAGCAGGCCTGCCGGCTTCAGGTTTCCCGTCCCGCTGCCCCCGGCAGTCAGCGGCCATGACACGCCCCAACACCCCCTCACCGGCGCCTCCCGCCCCCATCCGCCGCCACGCTGTTCCCCTGACCGCGCATGCGCCGGAGGGGGCCTCGCCGGGGTTGCAGCGCCGCGCTTTGGCCACGAGGCGGCAGCACCACTAGCACCTGCGCGCCGAGGGCCTGCCGCAGCTAGCGCGTGGGACGGCGACGGCGCTTGGTTATCGGGAGCAGCGGCGCGTCGCGTGGCCGGGCTGCAGCACCGCACATGGGTCGCTGGGAGGCAGCACCTCCGCAGCGATCGTTCGGCCGGCGGCCTCTCCCGCAGCCCATTTGTAGCGCCTGAGGCGGCAGCTGCTCATGGAGCCCGTGGGGCTTGTGCCGCTGCCCTGCTCCCTCGCAGTCCGAAACTGACATTCGCTGTCTGCGGCCCCGAGGCAGCCCAGCGACCCCAGTGTTTCCGACCCTCGCATTTGACCACTTTAGAAGTTTTTTTCAGAAGTTAAAAGTAGAAACTCAGCGGTATTTTGATAGTCCCTAAAACCGGACTTTTTTTTTTTCCTTTTTTTTTTTTCCCTTTTCTTTTTTTTTTCTTTTCTTTTTTTTTCTTTTCTTTTCTTTTTTTTTTCATTATTGAAAACAATGCATAAGTTGTGTTCAAATAAGTTTGTTTGAAAGGGCATCTTGTGACACTTTCAGTGATGTTTTGCAGGGTTATGTTTGCCAAGTATTTTTAGTAGAATGACTTTATTGTGCAGGCCTGTTGGAAGGTAGTGTGACCTCCATCTACCCCTTTTAAATTTCTGAGTGAATGAAAAATAGAGAAAAAAGCGTGTTGAAAAAAGTGATAAGAACCTGCTTTGAATGTGTGGGCTATGTCGCTGCAGCAGTGGTTCCGTGGCCCTGGCTGCTCAATTCTGAATTCTTACAGATCCATGTGCAGCATTTCATGGGGTAACATTTCCATAGTGGGATCCTGAACTGAAGGAAAACTGAAAACTTCCACTCCAAAGTGGACAAAATGTGAAACTATCAAATGAAATAAAACCTGGTGAGCCATATAAGTACTGTGCTTAACATTTTGATAATCTCAAATGTTAACAGCAGAACTATGTTTGGTTAAGGTACAGATATTTCTGTCCTCAGAGTAAGATACAGATACTTCTGTCATCAGAGGAAAATTCAGCCTTCAGTTTTGCCAGTGTGCAAAAGAGGTCATTGAAATGTTTCTAATGTTTTGTTGTCTTGTGTCAGGAACTGAAGGAGGTGGATTTTTTGGATGTACTGAGAGAGAGGAAGGTTTACAGTGATTTTACTCTGTGTCTTCCTCTCAAACAGATTGTTAAATGAAGTTGTCAGCAGCTTCCCTTTAGCAAAACTGAAAACTTTGAGTTTAATGAATGTCTAATGAGTGCATACTCACATTTCACATGTTAAGGTTAAGGCTATGTACTACCAATATATTTCACACTTCCAAGGGCAGGCTTTGAGAGCTGTTAAGCTTTATTCAGAGTTATAACATAGCACAATATACTTTTTCAGTAACTCACAGACATCTTAAATTATTGTTCAAAATATGGAGCAACAATGAACTGAAATTGGCTGATAATGGGTCTGTGTTAGCTGTTTGGATGACAAACTTACAGAATTGCTGACCTAACTTCTGTATTTTCATGAATATTGAAAGTTCAATGCAGAAGAGTAAAATAATATCCTAGATACCTAAGCCATGTAGGAGTGCAAGGACTTTGGGTTATATGTTTGTCCTTAAAACTGCTGGATAAGATCTTGCTCCTATCAAAGTTGGTAGAAGTGAATCTGACAAAGCAGGACTTGCAATAATTCCAGAGCACAGAAACATTCTTTTTTGTCTATGCAGAGGGATGGATCAGTCCTATTCCTGTTGAAATGAAACTGTTGTGCTTTCTGGAGACAGGCATGGGCCCACACTATTTTTTTATTTCCCCTTAATTTCTTAGTGATCACCACTATTGTCTCCTGTTGTTCCTGTTACTTGTGCCTGGAGTAGAAATAATTATGTACAGGACTACCAGCTGTATGTGTTTTAAGTAAATTCACATCCTAACAGTTAAGCATTTTTATGTATATGTGTATCTTAAAAATAAATCAGTGAAGAGAGCCTTCTGTAAATGAGATGAGTGTTACTGAGGCTGATATACAACGTACTGAAAAGGAGAGATAGACAGGACTATGGTTCTCTAATTACTCAACTTCTTGCTCATCCATGTTGCCATTTCCCAGTGCTGGAAGCTCCCTTTCAGGTAGGAGCCCATACTCATTTAGGAAAGACTCCACATCCACAGCAAAAAACTCCTCATTGAATTGTTCAGAAATGCTAATGAAATTGCTCAGAAGTTCCCCACCCTTATAGACAAGTAAAGTGGGAAGCACTTCATTTGAGAAGCGATCTCCAGCCCCTGTGTTGGAGGCCTTGATCTTGCAGAACTTCACGGTAGCATACTCAGCCGCCAGGCAGATCAAGCTGTTGTTGAGAGCATCACAGCCCTTGATGCCATCTTCGTAAATGTGGACAATGACTGTGGTGGTTTTACGTTCTTTCTCGATGGCTTCCAGGAACTGTTCCCCGTTCTGCAGCTCACACAAATAACCGTATTTTGGCCCAAAACTCAGCCGCTGGTGCATATCCTGCATGCAGCGTTTGCGGTATTTTTGTAGGCAGCTTTCATCTTCTTGCTCATCATGAATTAATTCATACTCCTGCATGCTCATCTGTGAATATTTTGAGATTTTTAAGTTAACAAGTAGTAATCTGTTGGTGCTGAAATAGGAAGAGACTAAATTGTTGTCTGAAGAACATCACATTGAAAACTTAGCCAAAGACAGTCACTTCCCACAATGACTCGGGAAGGTCTCATCAAGGGATAGATGAAGATGCTGTCTCAACATTTGCATGTTAACTTGATGGTATTGAAGAGTGTTACATATATGGCACAAACATCCAGAGTTGGTGGGAATTTTGCCAGTGACTATAGTGGAGTCAAAGTTTAATTCCTGTGTTTTTGGAGGGGTTTGGGTTCCCCCTTTCTGAACTGGTAAATAGTAATGGGTAACATTCAGACTCAGAGCTCTAGTCTGACTGGTAGGTTTTTGAATATGTTAAAAAATTTTCCATTGCCTTAATCAGGGATAGAGAATGAAGGCAAGGGAGGGAGGAAGAAAGGTCAAACTCTGTGTTGTATGATATATTGTTGTGAAATATACTGCTTATTTTACTGAAGTTAGACTTTGCTTGAGAGAGGACTATGTAGATGTTGCATGTGCATTTGTTCTGTGTATATATATTATGTGAGTTCTGCTAAATTGCAAAGGAACTGAGTCTGACAAATTCAGGATTTTCAGCCAGTATGTCTTATACAGAACCAAAATTAATTTGTTTTGCTTTCCTTGTCTTACCTTACGGCAGAATTTCTCTCTGGTGTCTTTGTCATCTTTACTGAAAGATCTGTGTGGTGAAGACATTTGTCTAAGAATTTCTTTCTTGCTTAAGGATAAGGAGTCTCGATCTTCACTTTCTAATTTAAACTTCCTCCAGTCATTAATCACGCCTTTTGGCCCTGAGAGATAGGAAGTAAGATAAGAAACTGGCTGTAACAAGAAGCTGTCTTAAAAAGTCTCTGTCTTTACTGGCCTGTCATTCTGTGCCACAGTTTATCTGTCTGCCCCTCTTCTTTCCAGAATGCTCTCCAGGAGTGTTGAAAACCAAAGTTTTGGGACAAATGTGTTATGTTAGCCTTCAGAGGAAAGGAAGAGTGTTTTTTTTTTCTAACCTGGATTGCTTTAGTGGTCTGGCTCCTATCAGGATCCTGTAAAAGGGTTTTGGTGAACTGCATGAGTAGTTAACAGAAATGGGGATGTTGAAACCTGTTGAAACTGACATGTTGGTCAAAGCTAGTGTTGTGCAGAAGTATATTTGCATTTCTCTATAGACAGCGTATAACCTAACATTTGTAAGGACTTACAGTAAAACTAAGAATACAGGACAGTTGAGATTGTTGAAAAATAAATAAATTTTGAATTGGCAAACCAATTGCCTCTACTTGAATTCTGGGCTTTCCCAGTGAACAGGGACAGTTTAGCTTATTTTTTTGGAAAAAAAAAGAAAAAACCAAAATGCAGATAATTTCCTTGCCTGTGTGTGTTGCCTGTCCTTCAAAATCTTCTTCAAAGCTGGTGTTGGCATTTTCTTCCATTTTGGTGGCTGGGGTAGGAGATGCTGCAAGTTCAGAAAGCAAAACAAGTTAATAACAGGATAGGAAGGGGAAAAGCTTACAGCAGGTACAGCACAGCTGTAATTTCCTGCAGCTGTCAGGTATCAGTAAAGATCAAAATACACGTAATTGTAGAGCTTCTCATCATCTTCTATAAAGAAATTAAATTATTTGTCAGTTGCTTAAAAATGATGTCCATCAGATTCTGACTTGAAGTGCCTAGGAAAGACTTTCTTCATTATACTGTTCGTTCTCGGTCATCAAGAATACCAGGAACATTGTGTAAAATAGTGGTTGTGAAACTTCCTGCAGTAGGAATGCAGACTCAAATAATGCAGAGTGCAGTGAATATTTTCTTTCTGATCTGTTTTTTTTATTGAAATGGTGCATCTCTGTAAAGAAGGCAACCCAAGGAGGCAGATGGCAATCTCAAGGTGCTGCAATGCAGTAGTACTCAAGCAACATATTTTTTATCTTTTACAGTGGAATCTTTGAGGGGTGAAGTAGGACCACTGTTCTCTGAGCAAGGGGTAGAGTGTATTCATATCAAAAAGACGGGCCCATTTAGGTGGTGCCAGAGCATTACAAAGCAGCAGGGTTTGGCCAGGGCATTGAGCTCCCAAGGTCAGGCTAATTTCTGCTGGTTCTCAAAAGTCACAGTAAATGTTCTCGGGGTTCTGCAGCTTTCTTGAGAAGACATCTGTTAAAGGAGGATATATGGGGGCAGAAAAGTACCTATTCTTCACATGCATTTTCACTACACTGCTGATAGACATTTGCAATAGCAAATCTGCATGAGCTCTGCCACCACATAGCACTGAGTCCTTTCTCATGTTGCACGTCATTCACAACTTTCCTTTGTAATTGAAAACTGTAATTCTAATGTGAAAAAGTGTCACTGTCCACAGGAGTCTTCAGGCAGATGATTAAAGTTCTCACATTTAGTCTAGACTAGTTTTAGCTGTTCAGATGTTAAGGTAAGCTTTATTTGATTTCACAGTAAATCCTATCTTGATGCAAATGCTAAGATATTATCATGCCATGAATGCCATATTGAAAAGCTGCTAGTGTGCTAGGTTAAAGTGACATTAGTGTTGTAGCATGTGTGCACAGAAGGAAATGCACCTTCATTTTTACATACCAGCATCAAGGGATAAAGTGGAATAACAGCTGAGCAAGATAAGGAATCTGATGCTTCTTTATGTTGGAACTAAAGCTGATCAGTAAATGTGCAAATAAAGTGTTGTGTATGTATACTCATGGCAATTAATAGAAAATTGTGAGAAGCTTTGCAAATAATATTGGAAGAAAAGCAGGTAACAAATAATACCTTATTGATATAAATTCTTTCTGTAAATAGATTGTTGTCAGCATATAGATCCAGGGTATTGGTTCAAGTGCTATTAAATTGATATCAAAATAGAAATATGAAGCTAATCCCTTCTCATGTATGCAAAACTAAAAATCTTTGCCATGTCAGGGTTGGACAGCTATGTGGATATGCTGTGTTAAAGCCTTGTAAATCACTCTGATGACTTACATGGATATTTGCAAAAATCTTTTCTTTCTGTCTGCTGATGTTGTTTTTCTTTGTTCCATGAGGAAAAAAATGGCATGATTCTGAATGCTTTGCTTTTTCATAGCTTTTAGCCCTGAAAGGCACGAAAAATCATAGAATCATAGAATAGTTAGGGTTGGAAAGGACCTTAAAATCACATGGTTCCAACACCCCTGCCATGGGCAGGGACATCTCACACTAAATCATGGCACCCAAGGCTCTGTCCAACCTGGCCTTGAACACTCTTAGGGATGGAGCATTCACAACTTCCCTGGGCAACCCATTCCAGTGCCTCACCACCCTTACAGTAAAGAATTTCTTCCT
>WYDI02003493.1:0-46000 GCA_009867235.2 Psittacus erithacus
CTGCCCAACCTGGAGCTGTGCCTGGGATTGCTCCGACCCAGGTGTAGGACCTTGCACTTGGCATGGTTAAACTTCATGAAGTTGGCATCAACCCACCTCACAAGTGCGTCAAGGTCCCTCTGGATGGCATTCCTTCCTTCCAGCATATCAACCAAACCGCACAGCTTGGTGTCATTGGCAAACTTGCTGAGGGTGCACTCAATCCCATTGTCCATGTCACCGACAAAGATGTTGAACAAGACCAGTCCCAACACTGATCCCTCAGGGACACCACGCGTTACTGGTCTCCAGCTGGACATTGAGCCATTGACCACAACTCTTTGTGTGAGGCCATCCAGCCAGTTCTTTATCCTCCGAGTGGTCCACCTATCAAATTGATGTCTCTCCAATTCAGAAACAAGGATGTCATGCGGGACAGTGTCAAACACTTTGCACAAGTCCAGGTAGATGACGTCAACTGCTTCACCCCTGTCCACCGGTTCCGTAGCCCCATCACAGAAGGCCACCAAATTTTTCAGGCAGAATTTCCCCTTAGTGAAACCATGGTGGCTGTCACTGAGCACCTTGTTGTTTTTCATGTACCTTAGCATGCCAATTTTGTTTTATTTGGGAAATGGAATTGAATGCAGGAATAAAGGCAGGAGAGTTTTTGTCCTTGATTCTAGTCCTGAGCACTGAAGTCAATGAAGTGCTGCTGACTTCTGTGATTAACTGTCAGTCACTCTAATACTTGCCTAAACCCAAAGAATCCTGCTGCAGCCAGTGAGGCTGCCGTCATGCTTAATATCAGTAAGAAGCTTAAAAGAGCCTTGGTCCTAACTGAACAAGGTAAAGAAGAAGTTTGCAAATTCCTCAAGTGATGGGTGTTGGAAGCCAGATATAAAACTGTAGTAATGCCACTGTTTTGTGATTATATTTAAATATGATTTTATATGCATATATCCTGACATAAAGAAGTTTTTTAAACAATCATTTGTTGGAACAATCTCTTCAGGGATGCAGTGGAGTCCCCATCACTAGTGGTTTTCAAGATACAATTGAACAAGGCGCTAGTCTCATCTAGGCTCCCCTTTCTTTGAGAGGTTTGACCAGATGATCTTTGTAGGTCTCTTCCAACCTGGGCTGTTCTGTGAGACGTAAAATAAGATCTATAGTGAATGTCTGTAAAATGTAAAACTGCATTCTGAAAACTGAACATATATCATGTTAAAATGTTGCAGAATTGTCCCTTTTCTCTGATGTGTTCAGTACTGACTTATAGTTTACATCAAAGATACGTTGAGCACAGAGAAATGAGGAGGGGGTGAGGCAGGGAAGGAAGAAGCTTCAGCTCTCTCATGCTTGAGTTGCTGTGTCCAAACAAATCATAGCATAAAGGAGCTGCTTAACTTACCACATCATGCCTCAGTGCCCCAAATAATAACTGAAAGAAAGGCTGTGGGTTTCTGCCTTCTCTTCCTGAAATGCTCATGGTGACAGTAAGGAAAGCTCTCAAAACAGGAATTAATTACTTTGAGTTCATCTGAAAATTTCTGATGGGTTGTTGACTTGTCAGCTGGCTAATTGGAATTCAATGATATCCCAGGCAGCACAAAAGCAGCAAAACTGGAACAGAGGTAACTGCCTATATTTGATTCGACAGACTCTTACCCAAAATTCAGGAACTATTAATTTATTTCCATCAGGAGGCGAAACAGATGGTAGAGTTGTTTCTTTCTTTCATAATGTGCTTATTACAACAAAGTACAAAAGCCTACCTTTTTTAAGACAAGAGGATTCAAACAATAGCACAATGTATCGGTTTGTGGATCTGAACCTCCTTTAGCCAGTGCTCTGCCTAAAAATGCCTGCTAAGTATTTCATTAGGATTATATTATTTACAAGAAGCACCATGAAAATGGTCACAGGGCTGAACACCTCTCTTGTGAAGAAAGGATAAAAGAGTAGGAGGTTTTCAAGTCTGCAGAAGAGAAAGCTCCAGAAGACCTTATTTCAGCCTTCCAGTATGTAAGCGGAGTTTACAAGAAAGATGGAGAGGCTTTTTTATGAAGGCCTTTAGTGACAGGACAAAGAGCAATGGTCTTAAACTGAAGGACAGAAAAAATTTACGATGAGGGCAGTGAGATGCAGAAACAGGCTGCCCAGAGAAGTTGTGGGTGCTCCACTTTTGGAAGTGTTCAAGCCGAGGCTGGATGGGGCTTTGTGCAACCTCATCTATGGCACGGGAGTTGGACCAAATAAGCTTTAAAGATCCCTTCTGACCCAAATCATTCTTTAGTCCTGTGATTCTATGATGCTATAACTGTCCAGAAGATCACTGCTGTTGCTTTTTCTTTCATTCTGTGTTATTTCTTCAGCTTGCCTCACTCTGCCAGGCACACATATCCCTGGAAGACTATGTAGTGAAACCCATATATATATATATTTATATGTATCTGGTTTGTATTTCTCAGTTGCTTCACATGTTTATTTGTTTGTTTTGTGTTGCGATCTGTATCTGTGTTTTGCTTGGAGGTGGCATGGTTTCCAGCCACTTAGTTTCTTAAGGAAGCTCAATAGTTTCTTACACTTATCACAAAAGAAAGACTACATTTGTGTTTGCAAGTTCAGTGAGGTTTAGTCAAATCCACAATAAGAATGTGTTGTGGAAAAGCCAGGAAACATGATTTTTTTTGCTTTTCTCCTTTTTCTAATAGCTATCTGTTAACGAAAAATTTGGAAGTTTGGGTGTCCCTCAACTATAGGGGTTATGCATTTTTAGCATTTGCATTGATAGCCACTGGATGTCACTAATGGTTCAAAGAAATATACAAATCTGTGCACTTTTTCCGAACAGTAAAAGAATTACTTAAAGAGCGCAAGGAGAAGAAGCATTTCTATGTGAAATGGGAACAAATTTTATCAGTAAGCAGTAAGCATAAATCTGGTTGGTATCAACAGGTTGTGTTGAACTTGATGACTTTTTAGGTAGCAAACATCCTCCACTATAAGACTTTGGGGAACAAAGTCTGCAAATTTTCCTGCACAGCTCAGTTAAGAGGTGTAAGTATAACCAAGAGAAATTCCACATGGGAAAATGTAAGTATGTATCATGGATATTGCACATAAGTGTATGCTCAAACACACAGGGTCCACCTAATAACACCGCAAGTGAAGAAACAACAAAAAAGGCTCAGATGCGCTATTATAGTATAAACAAGTTAAGAGGAAAAATACACATCTGAGGATTTTACTAAATGTACTTTAGGACAGCAAAGCATCTTCTGGCCAACAGGACCATGTATGTGCCACTACTGGTGTGCCTTTTGTACTGCAAGTCTCAAGTAGACAGCATAAGAAATGACTTAACGCTGCCATGATTTTTGCATTAAATGAGCAACTACTAGAATGCCTGCTACAGATGTGTGTAGGACTTCCAGACTTCTATTCAAGAAATCCTAGAGAGATATTTCTATATATGCAGCTCTTATGCCAGATATCAGACATGTCCCAGCTGCTTCAGATTTACTGTGAGTGTACAGACTGTACAGCTACCAGGCAAAGGATAGCTGTCTATTACAGTCCAGGCAGGTGTTTTGGTCAGGCCCACTGGCCTCAGACACATTCCCATCACTTGAAATGCCACAAATTTCCTGACAAACCCAGTCAATCGGCTGATGCACCACCAGCCATCTGCCTGATTTCTAGAAATGCCAGAAAAAATAGCCAGACTCTGCTTTTTCTTCTAGGACATAAACTGCAGAAAGGAAAAGAGGGCATGGTGGTCAAAAAATTACTCTATAAGCAAGCATACAGAGAGCAGAAGTAAAGGAACAATGTAAGTACAGTATAACTATTGCAGTCTGGGGGCTGGCCCACATGTTAAGACAAGCTGCTCTTGCACATGAACAGATATTTGATCAAATTACTATTTCATTCTTTGTTCTTTTGCTATCTCTGCTTTGAAAACTTTTATTTTTGCTTTGTCCACTGTCAGTTCCTTCTATTTCCATCTTAAAGTTTCATCCCTGTTTCTGAGTTGTGGTCACGTTAATGTTCGTGTGCTCATTAAAGCCCAGGAACTACTGAAAGTGATACAGGTATATGCAAGGTGTGACTTTTACAGTATAGAATACAAAAAAACCCAGGCAGACTATAATGAAGCTCAATGCACACCTTGGTATAATCACCTTGGTATAATTATTATTATTTCAGGTGGATTATACCAATAGAGGAAAACTTCAGTTTCTTAATATGTACAAAATGACATGCTGAGACATGAGGCAACATCGGTTAATGGGAGCCAAATGTAAGAGAGACATCTGCAGTCTTAAGGGACTGATCATTCACAGACAGCATACCCACAGCTCTCTTATCAGTGCATGGGCCAAGGACAGATGTTTACAAGATGTGCTATCCATTCCTTTGTGGGACTGCATCCTGGTCTAAAACCTTGGAGAGCTGGAACTTTAGTCTCAGCTCTGACATTTTCTTTTTGATCTGAGGTAATGTGTTAATCTTTACTTGACTCCATTCCTGTATGCTCTTTACAATGACTCTGCACAGCTAGAAACTTAGAGTGATATTATTAAAAAAATAAAAATCCTAAACTGTCTTTAAGTTAAGTTTACCCAAATGTTCAGAAAAACCTGTCTTTTATGAGAAAAGCTGTATTTGATGGAATTAGTTTTGCCCCTTCCTACCAGGCTGCTGTCAGACTGCATCGTTTTCTTCTGAGAAGAATTCTTAATCCTCATGCAGATGGGAAGTAACAATAAACACCATCTGCTGCAAATTAGGTTACTCTCTTAGCAACGAGTGAGATCGAGCTCCGTCTCAGCCTCCCATTTTCTGGGTTGAAGTACATACTGGCACTTCAGGCTGTAACGTGAACAAGTTATCAGAAACAAAGTGGAAATGAGAAATGAAAAATCTTTCTTACTTCCCTCTAGGTCAGATCCTTCTTGTCCATGCCAACCCCACAATTTTATTGCTATACATCAAAGAGGCTGAGCTCTGCTACTCACCCCACCTTCCTCTGGCTCATAGCTTCTCCCAGGGGACTGCATGCAGCCTCACAAAATGCTGGCAACCTCTCACAACTGGGAGCCAGCCCAAAAAATAAATAGAATCAGCAAGGGAGGGCTATATACCAGTTGAGAGATGATTTAAAATTGTCTGCTGCTGGCAGAGCTCATAGGGAAGAGGGCCAGTGAGGCACTCTATTAATACCTGACATCCCCTGGAGGGACCTGTCCCCTGGTACCGTGGCTGCCCTGTGGGTTCTGTTTCCCTCCCCAGCCTTTTCCTTCTCAGCTCCATTCTGGAACTGCTCAATGACTACAGCATGTCAAGTTGGTTAGGACAGCAGCTGTCTGAGCAGACGCTTGTGGTTAACTTGGCATGGCACCTCCCTATGCAAAGCTCTCTTGCACCACAACAAGGTGATTTTAAACAAGAATGGTCTGGTTTTCCATTTGTTTACCAGGTGTCTATTTGGCACTCTCTGTTGGTAATGTCCATGAGATTTTGACCAGGTTTGGGCAGCCATTAATTCAAATGGTGTGCAGATAACAAATTCATATGCATTCTCAGAAGACAGAAATTTAGTGTCTTCAGAAGTCATTTAAAGCATCTTTCTAATGCAGCGATACAAAGAAATACTATCTTTGGCCTGAAATCACCAAAAATACACTTGTAGATAAAGGACTTGAATTTTGCTTACTGCCAGGGGAAAAATGTCTCTACTCTTTATTCAAATATTTGTGAAAAAACCTGCATATCTTTACAGTTTCAGGAACTGCTCATAGAAATACTGTGTCGTTCATTTTTCATATTTGTCATGCTACGGTTTCCAGCTAGCACGTGGGTAGGTGAGTGCTGGCATGATTAGTCATTGGGAACCAACTCTTTTAATCTGCTCAGAAAATTTTACTGGCTTCTTATTGGGTTTGTTAAATTAACACATGACGCTCCATAAATTATAAGGCTCAGCTAATTGCAGTGAGCCATACAGAGTGTTCAATGCTTCTAGGATCTGTCACATTCTACTGAGAGTGTGTGCATGTGCTAATCAGCTGATGCTCCTGACACTGGTATGAGCACATGCCCTAAACCATCCACATGTTTGTGTGTTGGCCTGCAGGTCGAGCATTGTACGTCTGATGTGTTGATGCTTTGAGGAAATACCATAGAATTCCAGACATACAATAGCCTGGTTGGTATTAGTGAGAAATAATGTCAGCTGCCCAGAAATCATAGGCAAATATAAAAGATCTTCTCATTTGCCCAGGCAAAACTTTTGAGTGGAAAGAGGCTATATTTGAGACATATGGAAGCCTGAACAAACATAAGGCTGTGAGTCACTGTCATTGTCTAACACTGTACAGTTAGAGCTGGGGAAAAAAGCCCTCAAAGCTATGATTTGCAATCTTCATCCTGACCTTAGGCCAGCTTTGTCAGATTCTCACTTAGACTACCATTTAATTTACACATGGCAATAAATAATTGGACATAAGCTCATATTTCCTGTTGATTCCAACATTTTCTCCTTGTCCTGTGTCGTCTGTAATGAATGGCTCTTGTCAGGACACTAGTGCAGCCAAGGGAGCGCCTTTGTTAAAAAAAATTCTCCCCGATCTCAGCTACATTATGGAAAGATACTGTAACTGCAGATGAAATTTTCAGTGAACTAGTATTATGGTACTTTTGATTTAGATAATTTATAACACTTTGAAGGGACCACATATTTGAAAGCAATGCTTGAGGCTTCTTAAGAGTCAGATCCCTACAAGGTGGATCACATTCAGAATCTGAAAAGAAAAGAAGGCAAATTCATGAGTCACTTATTTAAAAAGCAGAATGAATCTGTGCTTTACGAGTGGTGCAATTATGTGCATTATGTTAAGAAAGATCTTTTTATTAAAATGAGTTTTTAGCATGTACCCTCCTGAGATACAAACAAAGAAATTCACAATAGAAATTACCTGTTTGGTCATTAAGTCCATCCCTTCACAGCAGTGTAACTGCTGTGCAATGAGAAAGAAAGGCTGAGAAAGTTGGGGCTGTTCAGCCTGAAGAAGGGAAGACTGAGTGAAGACCTCATAACAGCCTTCCAGTATCTGAAGGAGGGCTATAAGGATGACGGAGAGGGACTCTTCATCAGGGGCTGTAGTGACAGGACAAGGGGTAACAGGGTAAGTTAAAACTTAAACAGGGGAGGTTTAGGTTAGATGTAAGGAAGAAGTTCTTTACCATGAGGGTGGTGAGGCACTGGAGTAGGCTGCTCAAGGAAGTGGTAAATGCTCCATCCCTGGCAGTGTTCAAGGCCAGGTTGGGCAGAGCTTTGGAAGACGTGGTCTAATGTGAAGTGTCCCTGTCTATGGCAGGGGGGTTGTAATTTGTTGATCTTAAGGACTTTTCCAACCCTAACCATTCTATGATTCAATGATTCAAATAGCTCAAATAAACTTAAATTTCTCGTGGTGAAGACTGAAGGCAAGATATGACTTCTTTGTACAGATTGAGAAGACTTGAATTGATGAAGTGGTCAGCATTTGTTATAAAACAAAAGAATCATTGTGCCAAGAAGACAATGTCCAGCCTGACCCAGTTTCCAAAAAGCAAAACCCGTGGTTTCATCTTTTCTGCTGTCTTTGAGTATGATTCCTGTGAGATACAGGAAAGAAGTGTTAAGTATCATTTGCTGATTTGATGCGCTGCAGAGAATTTCTCCTATTCCTCCCTTACTGCTCAGAGTTACTGGCCATTCTCCACTCTCTGAGCAAATATGTGTGGTCTTATTCTGTAAATCTTGCATGAGTAGCATTGGATATATCTCTGCTGGGGCTCCCTACACCCACGTTAAATATAGAGATGGAGGGCATGGTGCTGAGGTGCACACAACAACACATGCGGCCCTATCTGCTAAACTGACAGAGCCACCTACTCCTGAGTTACCACACTGTGGGGGAACCACCAGTGTGAGGGAGGCTTTTATGTCAGCTGCTCTCAGCGCTCCCACACACACTGCTTTCTGGTGTTTTTTACCCTAGGTGTCACAACACAGCACTTGTTTCCCTGAGTTCCTATTTCACTTTTCTTCACCATAGACAAATGGCAGAATGGATAACAACTCTTTTTAGGTACTTGCCTGAATCCTCTGGGGCATGTACAGGGGACCAGGCATAGACATTTGATCAGCAGAGAAGTTAAGAGCACTTCTCAGCCTGAGACACGAAGTTTCATACCTTCCAGATGGGAGTGCAACCCGGAGTTGGGCTGACAAGTGTTTCTGAGAGTACTCTCTGGGTTGCTCTTTTCAAAAGGTTGTGGCACTGAGGATGACCCAGGGCATATTGAGCCCTACTTTGCTTTTTGTCATACCTGCATCTCAGCTAAGGAGAGCAAGAAAGCAAAAACAGAGGGAGAAGGATAATGAAGGAGCCAGAGTGGTCTGAACTTAGACAGTAAACCTATATACAGGTGCTGCTAAGATGCCCAAGAGTGCTGTGTGAAGCATTTGAAGTAAAGAAACCACAGGAAATGAACCTGGAAGAGTTACAGGACATCTGGGAATGCTGAAGAAATTGGATTGAACTCAAGGGAAAGGATAGCTGCTGTCTGAATTATGGAGGGGCACATGGGGAAAACAATGAGGCTGTAATACTTTGAAGCCTTTTTGAAGCCCATTTCTAAGTCGTTGCCTTAGAAATTCTTGGCAGTGCTGAGTCATCTGGTGCTCTGCAATGGTTATTTCTCTTGCTGTTCACAGCTTGATTCCACTTGACCAGGTACCTCTAGTTCTATCTCCATTGCCTGATTGGTTCTGTATCCATCTGACATTTCATAAGCTGTATTTCACATGGCTGTGAGTGCTTCCTTACTGGGTATGTTGCTGTCCACAATGACAACATTGTTCGAAAAAGAGAGAAAAGAGCCTGGGAGAATTTTCAAGGTTGAGGTACATTTTGAGCAGATATAAATAGACCAAAGCTATCATCACACCTGCTTCTCTTCTCTAACAGTCCCGCTGATCACAGGCTCTAAGTGTCACAGCCGGCAAGGACAGGAGAATACAGAAGAAAGAAAGGAGTACTGCTGGCAGTGTAAAAATACAAGGTTTAATTTTTTTCTGGCTCACAGGCCCTAAACCATGACTATTTTGTGCAAGTTGTGAGTTCAACCGTGAAAGCACTGTGGGTCACCTTGCTACCGACATAACTGTCTGCAATTTTCTCTTATTGTCTCATAAGGTATGGCAGGTGAGGTTTCAGTTCTGTGTTACTGTTCCAGCTTGCTCTCATTCTGCAACATCCAACCCCTAAAATGTCTTCTATAGTCCCCTTTGTAAATTAAAAAATGTTTCCAATTTAGCTTTTGGGTTCTTTTTTTTTAAGATGATAGTTTCTACAGAAAGTCTGATTGACAGCTCGGCTGGCCCCACATTCTGTGTTTGATGGTGTCTAAAAACAACAGGGATATTTATTGAATCCCTGAAAGATACTGAAATCTCTCCCTAGCTAATACTCAAGAGGACAGATGCCTCAAAGCAAATTAACAATCTGAGATATCAAAAAAATCTCTTTTTGTCCCAAACAGTGATTGCAATGTCTCTATTAATGAAATGAAAGACCAAGACCTAGGCTTAGTTCAATCCAGCTTCAGGCATAAGCACTTCAATGACTGTCATAACCATGTGTTTCTAAGGACCCTGCCATGTACCACCCTGCCCAGTCCTGCATCCCGTCAAGCCACCGCTCCACAGTAACCACTGATGTGCAGGTTTTAATTCACAGCAATTGAAGGCCTCTTTCCCTTCAAAGGAAAGACAGTTTGAAGTGCACTGTGGCACAGGATAGTAGTGATGCTGGAGCAGCAGATGTATTCTTGTGGGAGATGATGGGTTTGCAGCTCCCAAACCTCTTCTATAGCACTTTGTGCAGAAAGCCAGCGTTAGGAGCAGTACTGTTCTGTAAAAGCACTGGTGGGGCTTGGGAAGCAGGGTTCTGTATGGGGTGAGACACTGGAGGTGAGCAGAGAGAACAGGAGAGGTGGAAAGGATGAAGACAACCATAGAGTAGGCTTTCACTGTGTGGGGGAAGGTAAATGTGCTTAGTTTAGAACAACTTAGAGCCCTGAATCCAAGTTTGGCGGGTGGCCCAGTGTTATTTCAAGCCAGTCTTTATAGCACACATTCACTCCTTACCAGAGAAGGAGAATTTTCTTCACAACATCTGAGTTGACAGGACCAGCTGGAAGCAGGGTGGAAAAGGGAAGGGGCACACTGAGCTGGTCTTCAACTGGCCTAATTGATGGCAATAATCTAATTTGTTCCTTCAGCTCAGGGGCTCTGCAAAGAGCAGTGTCTCACCAGAATCCCAATTTGTCTTTATGACCCTGGGGCAGAAAGATGTGCTTCTATTTTTTCTGCTTTGACCTCTCAGATTTATTTTTTTTAATGTTTATTTATTTTAAGAGACGGCACAGGAAATTCCATGTGCTCTAACAACATTTGCTGTTTATTATCCTCCATCTCATTGAGATTACGGCTTGCAGCTTCTGCACACTGGGGAAGTCTGCATAATAGTTTCAGTTCACTTGTTAACAGTAATTATTTTTTTCAGCCTCTCTTTTGATGTAAGCTGAATAGCTTGGCCTGTAAGAGATGTAATTAGTGATTCCTGCAGTTTGTTATGAAATGGGGCAATAGCATTATTAAATTCAAGATAAGTCTTAACTTGGTGTTTCAGGCGCTCATGTAACATGTTATGCAACAAGGGAATAAAAGCTACTCAATTCTGCCCTTAAGAACTTTGCCCCAGTTACTTCTGCCTCTCCACAACTTTAGTACAAAGACAGGAAACTCAGATTTACATTTACCATTGCAGATGAGGGGATATCAGCTGCCCGGATAGCATCAGCTGGTATGTACTTGGCTTGTGTGACATGACACGGAGCAGTGTGTATTCCCCCACTCTCTTCACCCTTTTGTCTCTGCTGCCAGCAGAGTCTGTATATAACATGTGTAACAGTTAAGATGAGATACAAAGATGTGATGCAAAGATGATACTAACTCAAGAGTAACAAGCAAACAAAGGCCTACGAACAAAAAACAAACCACAGTCCAAACTTATTTGGATGGAATTTTATCTGAGAAGTCAAGTCAATCATTCAAAAGTGTTATCATTTACTGTTTTCTCTCAGCTTCTTTATTGTCTCCTATGGGAACCAAGTTACTGTAATAATGCCTGGTATTTTTTTAACATTTACTGATCTGAAAAATCCTATGTTATTTAAGCCTCATCTCACTCCTGTAAAGTAATCATGATGCTATTAATAGGAGTATCTATTCCTTACCTCATAGGGAAACCAAGACACAGAAATTGTAATGTTATATGTGTATTGCTGCATATAGGATAAGTGGTAGAGTGAAGAACTGATCCCTAGTATGATGCAGCTTTACCAATTCCCTATCTTCATGTTTTATCCAAGTAAAAAAATAATTCAGAAAAAAGTCCAATTCCAAAGAAGGAAAAAAATGCAATTTTATTTAGTAATACTGAAATCTAGAGTTTAAAATATGATTCACTATTCTAATTTTATTCAGCCCACTTCTTTGCAGATAACTAGGGTTGATTTTAAGGTAATGGTTCCCGAAGTTCTTATTATCTCCTTAAAAACATCCCTGCTTTAGGACTGTCCTTTCCTCAAAGTCATATGGCAACCCTGTGTCAAGGCAGTGTTGTGCCTGCACACAGAAATCCTGGCAATGCTGTGATGATTAATAGAACACTGCCACGTAGGAGACAGGAGAACATTCTTAGCAAATTGCAGTCCTGTCTTAGGATCAGAACTGCGTGACACCTAAAAGAAGTGGCAACTATACCAAAACTCATCAATTTATTTCTGCCTCCCCTGCTCTTAAAGCTAATGCATAGCTGGATGGGTATCACCAGTATTTCTTATCAAGCTATCAGTTATTAAAACCACACAAAGCTCATATAGCTGTTCTTTGACTATTCTACTAAGTGCACAAATGTGCTTCCATTCTACAACCATAAGGCAGTTTTACTAGGGCTCATGCCTTGTTCCTTCAGCATTATCAGAAAGCAGAGGTGAATACGGATGTCCTCTTATTTCATTATGTTGCCTTTTCCCACTCAGTTTTGTGTGCTGTATCCTCTTGCGTACATACATGTTCTGAGATTCCAGCATTTTCTTTTTCCCTTTCTCATCTGTTTTCCAACACTTTTGCTCCCTTTGCTTTCCACTATGCCATTACATTTGCTTTGAGACTCCTAGAACAATATCCCAGATATCCCAATGGATCATGTGAATACTGGGACAGATTTAAAATCCATTTTAACCAAGGGAAATCTCTTCAGTTCAGCTATAGAGAAAAATAGTATAACATGAACTGGGGTTTGGCATATCTGATGTCTTCTTCCAAAGCACAGATCACACATTGGAATTTGGCAGCTGTGTCCCATATGTTGCTTTTTAACTTTGCAGAGATAGAGCCTGTTAGTTGGCCTTGTGCATGTTTCCCCATTTCTGAATTAGCCAGAGATCCTTTAATTTTAACACCCAGGTTTTCTTATAAATCATAGAATCATAGAATCACAGAATAGTTAGGGTTGGAAAGGACCTTAAGATTATCTAGTTCCAACTCCCCTGCCATGGACAGAGACACCTCACACTAAACCCTGTCACCCAAGGTTCTGTTCAACTTGGCCTTGAACACTGCAATAATGGAGAATTTACCATGCCTTTGGGCGACCCATTCCAGTGCCTCACCACCCTCACAGTAAAGAACTTCTTCCTTATATCTAACCTAAACTTCCCCTGTTCAAGTTTTAACTCATTACCCCTTGTCTATCACTACAGTCCCTAATGAAGAGTCCCTCCCCAGCATCCTTGTAGGCACCATTAATGTATTTTATCACAGCAGTATCAGTATTTCCTTGAAGATAATATCAATTGCATTTTTGGCTTTCTTGGAAAAGCTACGTCTTATTTAAGGCCTGGATTCAGTTTATGAAGATTTGTCTCATATCTAATGTATTAGGCATTTAATTCCTTGTTCTTGCTGTGGCCAATAAGCAAGAAAAATGTATCATTGCTCTAAAACTTGATACTACAGGGATCAAGCCCAGCTTCTTAGCATGATTTATGGGGTACGAATGGCTGTACTCAGGTGGCTGATCTTCTGTTTCTCTTCCCCACCACTGCCTGTCCCATTGATGGATGCACATTCCTGGGATCTGTGATGTGAGAAGGACTGTGCAGTATATCTCTTCACAGTTTTGGTTCACATGGTCCTTCTATTCCATCAAGGTTGCCGAAGGAAAGAAAACATAACAGGTGGAAATTTCTGATTAAGTTGGGAGAAGAGGCTGTCCTAGGGACACATAGTGAAGAGCAGCTCCCCTTGCATTCTCAGGAAGCTCAGCAACCAACAAATCTTAATTAGCTCATTACCATCCCCATTAGCGTCTGACAGCATGTGATTAAGCTCCATAGAGCACAATGGGGAAGCCAGTCAAACTAGGAGGAACTCAAGTCACTCTGAAGAAGTGTGCCAGCAACAGAGCATTAGAGGATAGCACTCTACAGTGTCAAAACAAGTCATGACTACTTCTGCAGGAGTGAAAGGGAATGGAGGTCCCACAGTCTGATCGACATCCAGATACAATATAGTATAAAGAATTGCACGACCACCGGATAGCTGGAAGACTATTTCCACCGATCTGAATGACGGGGCGCTGTACTACTCTGTGGTGGTAACTATTTGACTCTCTCCCCCCCTGCAAATCTATCAATATACTGCTTCTATCCTTTCCTTTCCTACTCTTCCTCTTCTTCTTTTATTTTCCTTCTTTTGTGGGTTACAACAATTTTTGGTAATAAATTGCATTATTCAGGCATTTGACCTCATTTGTGTCTTAATTTCACCTGTGAGATCTGAGCCCTGTCCGTACCATGCACTGGGATGTGACACCAATGCACACATAGGCCCAAGTTCAAAGGGTGGCATGAAAAAATACAGAGCTGCGGTTCTTTGGTGTCCCTTTAGGACAATGCAGCTGCTAAAAACAGCTCCTCCACAGCTACAGATTGTTCTGTAGTTTTACAATCATCTAGGGAAATGACTTCTCCCTTCATTGACTGTTGCAATGACTTTGCAGTATGTGAGAAGCCAAGGCTTTACTGATTTAAAGGATTTGTTACAGTATCCTCATCTCTTTAAATTTAATGAAGTGGCTTAAGAAAGTTCTAGTAGCTATGTTATAGCCATTTTTTCTCCAGTGGGGTTTAGGCACTATTTTTCCTGCAGTTCTGCTTCTCTGATGAGGAGCATAAATTGCCAGTTGAACAGTACTGTGCTGGGGATACATCCTTCAAAAAGGAGAGAAATAAGCCAATTACTGTAGAAATTCTTTTGGATAGCCAAAGAAATCTGCTTTCATATGCCAAGCTTAGCTGTCTTGGCAAGTCATTAATATTATATTGGCAACCCCCTTCTTTTTCTTTCTAATCCATATTTTTTAATTCAACATTCCCATTGATTTTACAGAAGACTAATATTGGGCTAATAGAACCCATGTAAAATCAAGGCACAAAGTTACATGGAAGAAACAATAAAAAGGAGAAGAAACATGAAAGAGCATATTATGGCAGCGACTGAGTCCATATCGCTGCCTGTAAGTAAGGCTGCCTGACATTTCCCAGATAAGACTGCTTTCTGTTGATTGTAATTATATAACTCTTTATAGCTGTTTAGGATGAAACTTGCCTTTCTGGGTATCTACCATAAATAGACTTCCTCTTTTTTTTTTTGTCTTTAATACCAGGCAAAGAATGATAGAAAAGAATCCCTGGGGAAGCTTTCCCTCATATTCACCATCTGGAACAGTAAATTCCAGAATGGCATCCTACGAACCAGGACTGTCCAGAAAAGCTTTCTTAATGGGTTATGATATATCTGGCTACTGGCATAAGCAAATAGAAAACTGCCTTAATCCAAGTACCAATGCCCTGGCCTTGGAAACCTTAGCCTCGTTCAGTGATCTCTACATTTTAAGAGATCCCATCACTGTTTCTGTGATGGGATCTGACAACTTCTCTGTTTTGAAAGGCAGTGCAGTACATCAGATCTGTTTTTCTGAAACTGAGGAGAGCAAAGGTGAGCAGCTTTGCCAGTAACAAAGAGGAGAGACTAAACCTCTATATGGATTTTGACCCTTGCAAGAGCTAGCTGTAGTTGATGCTGGGAGCTGCAGTAGCATGTCTGGTTGAGGAGGCAGCCAGTCTTTGCATGCTAACTTAACAAGGTGACTGTTCCAAAAGTGCTTTCTGACTTCACCTGATGGCTCAGTTCCCATCTCTCCTGTGTAGAAGGATGAACTGCCTGAAGACTGTCACTCTGCCCTGAGCCTCTCCATCCTTTTCCTCAGCCCCCAGCCCCCATGTGCTTAAGTTCATTAAGGTTCATGTTCATCCCTCAGTTCAGTCATGTACACTATTGGTTCATTGTGAAGGATGTATCCTGCCTGTTTCTGTAAACACTGACCATGTCCCTTAGATTCCTCTCCCTCTGTGGAAAGCAAACAGCAAAAATACTTGCCCCAGGGATCTGTGATCGATGACCTGCTTTGGAAGAGTAACTTCAGCTCTGCAACATAAGACAGACACAGACCTTGTATCCAATAAACACAGAATGCTCAATGGACCAGCGTGAGGCACGCAACCCAGAGTGATAAGCCACAGCAGCTTTAGGGGACCGGTCCTCACTTCTTTGAAGTGCTTAAGTGTTTTATAAGTGCACAAAGGACACACCACCTTTGGAAGAGATGCTCACATCTCAATTTTATTAAAAACTGAGGAAATTAGTCTTGACACAAACTTACTAAAGCACTACTTTTTCTCAGCATGACTTCTGAAGCTGAAGGATTGCTTAGCTTTTCTCTCTTTCTTTTTGCATTCTCAAGGAATTCTTCTGCAACAATTGGAAGTCAAAAAACATCAGGCTTGTCCTTGTATGATGTAGAAACATTTCCTTTTTATGTTCTGGTATCCTGGTTGATGTCACATATGATGTATAGTGGTGAAACTCTGCTTGTACGCGTACCATTGCCAGTTCTATCAAACCAGCTAAGTAAAGATTAAAAATCAGTCATAGCTGGATTCAGGATGCTGGTCTATAAATACAGCCTGAACTGAAATTTCTGTTACTGATGTAAGTGGTAAGAATTGCCAGTTTTTGAGTAATTTTGTAGCTCTTGCCTTCAAATCTTGATTTGATATCAAGATTTAAATAAAATCTTTGAAATAAAATCTTTTTTTGAAATAAAGTCTTTGAAATACGTACCTTAAAAATGCTAATTTTTTATTCTGATTATCTGAATCTACATGTCCCCTGTTTTTGCATTTTCTTTGTTTGTTTTGTATTATGAGGCTTAGAAGCCTCATAAATTTCCAAGCTTCTGGTAGCAATCCTTCCAGAAAAAGTTGTGGCTTCTTAACTCTTTAGGTGAATGGAGAAGAATGTTGTTTTCATAAGAGAGTAGCTGATGAAATTTCCACACTTTGCAATACTTTGGAGAGATGGTTCGTTGTGATTCAGTAGCAAAGGGGAAGATTAACTTTTGAATCTGATATGAGAGCCCCACCATTCAAAGTCTCATTTCATGACCTTTCACTGCACCCTTTCAAAACACACTGTACTAGATAACTTTGGAAAGCAGAGCCAGTGCTTTCACACAGACAGCTCCTCTCATTGGATTAAAGATGTGCATACCCAATGCTGTGACTAACACTTCCCACCTTGTGTCCCAAAATGCAGCATCCTGTTTGGATCATTTTCTTGATTCCTTCTCCTTCCTTCTGCAGTCATGCAAACAGCTTTTGGCCTGTCTCTTATGGTGGTTTTGGCTTGTTGCATTCAGAGCATGCCTGTGGCAACAAATGCATGCAGCTCATATTTCCTTCTGTTGTCGTCTGCTCTCTACACCTGACACAAAGCCTGGCCTATTAGCAAAATCATCATTGTGTGTGTGCTCTATTTATCCTCTATCAGAAGCTGTTATTTTTCCTTGTAATAGCTGATGTCAATCATATCCATCATGTGACTTGTTTATTTAATGTCCTTCAGTTTATTTCTGGTTGATTTGAAATCATCATCAGCTCCTCCCTTGTGCAATTTGATCATGGACATCGGTACACAAAATTGCATTGAGCAGGATGGCTCATACAGGCATTTATATTAACCCTGTGCCCAAATATCTGGGTAATGTAAGATCAGAAAAAGACTCTTCCTTGGCTAGAATTTTCCTTGGATGTTTCTGCACCAGAGATGCACTTTTTACACTTTCAAATATCATTATTGCCTGTGCAATCTCTTTGGAGGCTGTATTGATGGCACTTTGAAAGTACCTGAGCTGGACATTGTGTTTACTTCTCTTCATTCAACATATAAAGGTGATTGTGATCAACAGTTTCTGTGTAGCCTTTTCTCCTTAATTGAAGAAGGATGCCCATACTGAGTCTGAACAAAGACTCCTCCTAACTCAGCATCGTGTCTCTGATACTGGCCAGTAGCAGATACTTAGAAAAAGAAAGTGAGAAAAGGGGCAAGTATAAACCAATATTTATTCTATTTCTTGATGCCTCAACTATTGAGACATCAACAGCTGGAGGTTTTTGGACCAGAAGGTTTTCTTCACCTGGAATACTTAACCGGAGTGAACGTTAAATAACCCTTGGTTGGCTTCTGCATTAGTGGTTATGTCTAGCAGGTTTTTAGCCCATTCATGCTTTAGTCTTCTCAACACTTGTGGCAGAGTTCCATGGTTTAACTACCTGTTGTGTGAAGAAAGCACATCTTTTTGTTTTATTTAAATTTGCTGATGGCCATTTTGGTTTGGTGCACGTTCATTCTTTCATTATGAGAAGCAGTGAAGACTTGTTGCTCTTTTCCAAACCATCAACCTTAATCATATTTCCATCAGTCATCTCTTTTCCAAGTTAAAAGGCTCTAAGCTATTGCCATAGCTTTGAACAGACTTATTTTCCTTTTCCATATCTTTTCTGGGGGAAAAAAATCTCTGAAAAAAATGTGGCCATACAGTGAATTTATCTAATTAATGATAGTTTCTATTTGTGAATCCCATTCTTTTTTTTTTTTAGCAATGTCAATAGCTAAATTAGAGTCCATTCTCTTTTATGTATACTTAGAAATCTTCTTCTTCTATGTGATACAAAAATCTTAATCTTGTTTCATGCGCCATTTTATCTTGAAGCTATTAGCATTGTGAAATACCTCAGCAACTTTTTGCAGTCAGCTTTAGAGCTGATTTTACTAAATCATTTTTCATCATCTCAGAAAGTTTGTTACCTATGCATACATCTCCTTTTCCTGTCATCTGTAGCTGTTTCACAAGTCCCAGCACATGACCTTTGGGATTCTTGGTGGTAAAATTTCCCTTCATTATGAAAAGTGACTGTTCCTATCCTATTTCCCCTATGTTGTAAGCAGATTTTAATGACAAGAGTTCCTTCTTTTCCATGTCATGATAACTGTATTCCTTTAAGAGCTTTCAGAGAGAGCTTACTGCAAGCTTAGAAAGGAGCTGTGGAGCGGTGGTGACCTCTGAGAGCTGGGGATTCATATTACAGCAGCAAAGCATCTGGGTCAGCTGGAGGGAGCGAGAGCTGCTGAAGGTCATGACAAAACAGCTGGAAAAATTATCAAGGAGATCTAAAATAGGGTCTGGCTGAGAGAAAACAGGTTGGAGAGCCCAAATGATCAGCCCGAATCAGGTCTTGCTCAGAAAGCTAATTCAGATCAAGGCAAATTGTGTGAATGCAAAGGATTATATTAAAATCATGTAGCAGAAAAAGGATTAGAGGACTTGAGAAAGAGGCTGTATGTCTCATTCCTATTTGACTGTCAGTTTATATCTAGATCAGAACTGTGTTGCTCAAGACTTATTAGCATCCTGTGGCTCATCTATGTGCAATATGAATCTGTATTTGCAAGCACTTGATATTCAAATGGGGACAATTCCAGGCAACAGAATTTTCTCTGGATGCCTGCTCCATCCCTAGGCCAGTTCTCATGGCCAGGCCTGTTAGTGTGTATGAGTGGCACTTTGCCCTAAAATGCCATGTTGGAAACTATTCCTCTTTAGGTGGGAATTAATTCAAGGCGGGGATAGCCCTTCAGAGAGATAGTGGAGGTGGGTGTCATAGTTTGTCCCACAATAAATATTGAGGAGTCAGATCCCAAAGCTGGTTTTCTTATCAGTCTGTTAGTGATAGAGAGTGCCAGCAGAGAAACCAAGGCAAACTCAGTAGGAGGAAAACCCTCATTCTCAGTCCACAAGCAAATCCATCTCTGATGGGCTCGCACTGATGACATACAGTTTTTAGCTGGTGAGACCTTTTACTCAGCTTACACTGTCTTCTCCTTATGCCACAGCTTACCTCTAAGCCATTTGATTTACACATGTCATGTCATTTTGAGAGAGAGGCTGAAAATTAGTTTTGGTAAATATTTGGAGTTGCCTTTTCATTCCCCAGCCTTGGCTTTTCAGATATGCTGCATGCTCAGTCCATCTTTGTAAAGGCACATAGAGCCTGCTGCCACCAAATTGTCCCTCTCAATAATAAAAATGTTGTATTTAACCGAATAGATTATTATTCCCCAGACTTCCATTCACTCTAACTGCACCTTCTGCTGTGTTAACACATATTTTTAAAAGGCGAGGAAACAATAATACCACATGATCTATTTGATGCAAAGTAATGGCTGACAGAAAACTAGAGTTTCTAAAAAAATTATGTTTTAGTTGACTGAGACAGAGATTCAACAACATTATCAGAAAATCCCTTCTATATGTGTTATGTGACCAATAGAATTACAGGAAAAAGCTCTATAAAGACCTCTTTTTATAGAGTCTTCTCATGTTTCATCACAGAAATGCTCCTGGTTCATCACTGAAGGAATGTGTTTGCTGCATGAAAAGGCAGAGTTCATGATGATATGTTGCTGTGCTGTGCTACTGGTAACTTTTGTTATGTTCCATGTCAGAGATAGTACAGTGTGTGTGTGTATGTGTCTTCTCAGACTGTGAACTCCCAGAGGGGGTTATATGCTTGAAAAGGTGGACACCTATAGCCATGAATCTCAGCAGTTGACTTCGCTGTCTTTGTTTAAATCAGCATATCAATTTGGACAAGTAGTGTGGTTTAAAGAGAATTCCATGATTATCTCCACTTATAACCAGTTGGTTTGGTTCACCAAGTGGCATCTGTGCACAGGAAGCAGATTTGCTTTGGAGAAATTTAAGTAGGAAACTCTGCTCCAGCTGCGTGCCAAATGCCCTCCCATCCTTACTGGGAAACATAAAGATCTGAAACAGTTACTGATTTATGGGACAGGTTTGAACCACAAACACAATAGGATCATCAAGTCCAAGAGTCCATTGAGCAAAGGCTGTTTGAAAACTGAGTTTCCAGTGGAAAAAAAAAATAATTCAGTAATAAAACATACTTTCAGTTGAAGGTGCTGTATTTCTAAGCAAAACTTTTGTCTAGAAGATCTTTGTCCCCAACTCTCCATTCTAGTAAAGAGACCTTCAAAAACATCTTTGCCGTCTTCTCTACTTTTACACCAGCACATTTGCTGACCAGCTTTCACTGGGAACTTGATGGCTGAAGTGAAGACGCCCCTCTGAGAATACCCTTTCACTGCCACCCATTGCCCATTCACTCACACTTTCTAGGCAAAAAAGAAAAGAACAGTAGCTTTTTGTTTGGGTAGGTGCGGGTTAGTTAGTGGAGTAGATAGAAATTGAGAGATATAACTGACAGAGGGAAAAAGGATGTTTGAAACAATGGGCAAACAAGGGACTACTTAAAGGGGAAAAAATAAACATGAGTTTAAGTGTTTGAAAAAAGGGGCAGAGAAAAACAAAAATGCCAGATCTAAGAGAGAAAAGGGGAAAAGGAAAATCAATGTGCAGACAGAAGGAAAGAATAAAACTGCAGGGGAAAAAATAATAAAAGGGGTGAAATCTTAGAAGAACAGTATTAAAGAACCCTAGTATTTTAATGAGAAAGCAATTTGGTTTTATGCCTATGCGTCAGTGAATGAAGCTGGCTGTGGTGCCAGTTGGTTTCTGAGGGCTTATAACTTGTCCTCATTTTTCATTGCACTTTTTCTTTCATCTCAGCTGCAGTTTCATTTCATGAGCACAGCTGTAAGTCTCTTTTCTCTTACTGCAGTTCTAGGAACCATGACCTGCCATGTCACCAGCATCTCACTGGACATGCATGGAAAGCCACAGGTTCCGTTGAAAGCAGGACAGACGGCGGCTGTCCTTAGGCAGCTTCCTTGGCACCCACACACGTTCCTCAGCATAAAAACCAGACTGGTCAGGGCCCAGCTTCATCTTTGCAACCACTGACTGGTTCTCAAATGTCATTACTGCAATCCAGGGCTTCAGAAATTATTCATTTGGGGGATTGTTTGTTCTTGCAGTCTAATCCCTTAAGGTGGGTGCTTTCTTTAGCATTTTAAAATTCTGGGGAAAGCATAATTTTTAACTGAAAGTTATGGGCATTTTAAGATGAATTTCAGTTAAACTCCATTTAGACACTTGATTACTCTGTTGTTCCCAGAGGTCACTCGGAGGAGATGTCTTTCTAAAGCCAGAGGATGTTGCGCAGAAAGACAACAGGCACAGCAGCTCTGAAATATTGTTTTGGCGTAAGGAATAAACATAAGGTTTTAACCAAAGAAACGAGAAGTCTCTCACCTTTTCAACTGTACAGAGTGTTCCCACAGCTCCCCAAAAGTGGTGAGTTTTACTTTTACTCTGCAAATGGCACAGTGCTGTCTCTCAGCCCGCCTGTTAATCTGAAAGCAAGGTAACTGTAACTAGTCTAGCATCTAAAAACTCCTCAATTCCTCATACACTGTAAAACATCAAAATCTGTGGTGGGACAGCAGCATAAAAAGTTTTGTTTAAAAAAAAAAAAATTGAATAAAAGTGTGATATTCTCCTTGTCCATGAATACTCCAGTAAGAAACTTTATGAAGAGCATTTTGGCTAACAACAACAATAAGAAGAATAATAGTAAAAATAATAATGATTGCAAAAATGAAGGCATGCACTTTGCATTTATACAAAGAAATACTTTCTCTATGAATTTGCTTCCAAAAGTGATATTCTTCCAATCCAGGGACATGCACTTACCATGTTACATATATATCCAGTTAAATCTAGGCAGCAATGCTTCAACTTCAGATATCTTCTATGTGTAATAAAATGCACAATAATAAAATCCATCCTACAACAGCATGAAGATCTTTCAGAGCAGGCTTTATTAATCCTTATTCCTGCCTATGAGCACTTTGTCACATGAGGAATCCTGCTTACATGAATGAGATAATAGTGTGGAATTCCTGCACCTCCACAGACAATTGCACATGACTGGGAAGAAATCTTACCAATGCTGTCTTTGTCTCTTCTCTAACCACAGGGGAGGCTGACCAAGACATTTGTAAGTCACATGCCCAGATTTGTAAATAATGTCTGAAATAAAGACTTTCAAGTTGCTTTCTATTGGTTTTGATCCAATTTTGGGATGTACCAAGTAAACAAGCTTGTTAATTTAGCCCTTGTGTTTATTCCAGCTACTAGCAGTGAATGCATTCTGCTTATCAATAATGAAATGTTTTCCCTTGCATTAATGGAAACTGACATGTAGTATCAGATTTGCAAGGTATAATCCTGAGTCTGTATTTTTCCTCTGACTTTCAGCTCCTCAGAGTTCCCTTAATGACTCAAATGGTCAATATAGTTTGTAGGTTTTGTGCTCCTTCATTTAAATTTATTATTGTAATTGATATTGTTGTTGTTATTATTATTATTACATACTGTGTTTCCATCTTCAGTGTGTTCCCCCATTGAGAAGAAGAATGGATGTGGCAGTTATAACAGAAGATTTCCATCTACAACAGAAGTCCATGCTTATACAATTATTTACACCTCTGTTCATCCTAGTCCCCTTGGGCTTCTTAGATTCAGGGAAAGTAAATCCTTAATTGTTACATACAGTGCTAAAAACAACAGTAACATCAAAATGCTCTGATTCTGTTTATCACGTAACAGATCTTCCAATTTGATAGCTTTTCAGTTAAGTCTAATGCTGTTCAAAACTAACTGCCAGTTTCTTTTTAGATAGTAACTGTGTAGGTATTGCACTGAGGATTTTGATTCTTGAGAAATTTAGATACCTGCCTTTTCCTTTATTGATTTGCTTCTGGCATTTCAGGTACTTATCTCAGCAGAATTATTGATGTAAGCTAAGTTTACTTCAACAAAAGTATGCAAAGCTACACACCCACACATCACTTTATGCCTGGCATTGTACAGGAACGACAAATGCTCTTTTACCTATTTAAGCCAATCACCTGAATTCTTTTCATCAATTTGAAGTCTATCATGTTTGCCTTTCATTAGGTAACTCTAACAACCTCTCCATTGCTGCAACAGCTAAACAAGCCCATTGGTGCTCAGACTCACTTCGAGTGGGCACTTGTGCTCGGGTGGAGATGTAAGTGGTGTAAGTCTCAAAGAGGACTTTTCTGATAAGCAGTTCTCCTACATGAATCAGATCCTATACAGGCCTTGAGAATGCAGATTGAAAGCCTCCCCTCTAACTTGATTCTATACAGCTTCTCCAGCTTCTCTAATTTTCCAGCCTATGATTATAGGATGTTTTGAAACATCCCTGGAAAAGGAAATCTGATGAAAACAATGATTTTGCCCTCTCATTTGATTAGCCCATTACCTGTGTTCAAACCTGGGGACCTTTCACCATCTAAATTTTGTTGCTCGAAGACATCTTAATTTTGTCTTCGAAAAAAAACCACTTGCAGATGGAGCAGAGAAGCACTTTTCCTGCAGTGAATACTCTTCTCTCTGTGCTACTTTCTTGTTTCCTTCACAGTGATTTTTCCTCTTTTCGGGGACAGCCAGCATTTAGCACTGAGCATTACCATAACGTTTTCTAAAAGCACTTTCCATGACTGAAGAGACCGCTGCTGGATTCCTCACAGGCCTGCTTGGTAGCCTTGCAACAAGCAAAAAAAAAATTAATGTAGAGTAATGTAAGAAATCTGCAAACTGACAGAATTCCCCACATTAATAAATATTTCAAGGCAGCCCACTAATGCTGTGATTTTCTAAGAATACCCAGAACCTTTCATTAATGACCTCTGCTAATGCCTTTTACTGGCTAGAGTCATTCCTCTCAGTCACACTAATAGCAATCTGATAGACAGGCCAGTAATGGCATTCCGGGGGCTGCAGCCACTGCAGCCCAACCAGGGCCTTGCACTTGGGAAAATGGGCTGGAGGAACCTGTGCCATTTCCCTAGTGATTGCCAGGGGGTTGTCAACAGCCAGGGATGCCTCTGTTGGGTTTGATCAATGCAGAATTGATGCCCATGGGACAACAGCGATGATCCAACAAAGGGGAAAGGCAAGGCAGCCCGTGAGCTGATCTGAATTATAGGGGGTGGGGTGGGGGTGAGGCTGAGCTCACCCACGGTCTCTTCAGCAACAGGGAAACAGTGGACGAAGGTTTTAAAAGCCCCTCAGTTGCTGCACACAGGAATATCATCCAACATTTTAAACTGGTATTTACATTTTGTATTAGTATTTCTGCAGCAACATCTCAGAGTACAAGGAAGTAGGAGCAAATGTTACATCTATGTAACACAGGTAAAAAACCCATCCAGATTTTTGTAATTATCCCTCATTCATAATTTCAGTCTCCATATGCAGATAAGTATTCTGAATTCCTGTCATGAAATATTTCTCATGCATTTTTCTGGTATCTATTGAAAATGTAGGTATGCTGCTACCTCCAAGGAGGTGGAAACTGTCATTGTCTGACTCCGGGAAGGTAAACATTGCTGTTGTGTTGGATGCTTGGGGCATGTTCATGTGGAGCAGACAGGGAGGAAAAGCACCCTGAATAGGTCCATGCTGTCACGGAGGCTGGCAGAGAGTCCTTTGGTAAAGCCTTTATCCTGTTTTCAGTTGGGATAGGGTTAATTTTCTTCCTAGTAGCTGGTACAGTGCTGTGTTTTGGCTTTAGTCTGAGAACAACGCTGATAACCTACTGATGTTTCCAGTTGTTGCTAAGTAATGCTTACTCTGATCAAGGACTTTTCAGTTTCCCATGCTCTGTCAGTGAAGAGGGGCACAAGGATCCAGGAGGGAGCAGAGACAGGACAGCTGACCTGAACTAACCAAAGGGATATTCCATACCATGGATCATCATGCTCAGTATATGGCTGCTTGGAGACAGTGGCGAGCAACTGTGTTGTGCATAAATGTTGTTTGTTGGGCTGTTTTTACTTTTATCTGTCTCTTTGTTATTTCCATTTTTGCTATCAGTATCAGAATTAATATTAGTATTAGTAATATATTGTATTTTATTTTATTTATTAAAGCATTCTTATCTCAGCCCAAGGTTTTATCCTTTTTCCAGTTCTTCTCACTATCCACTGTAGATGGGCAGGGGTGAGTGAGCAGCTATATGGTACTTATTTGACAACTGGGGTTAAACCACAACAGCCTTTTATTCTTTAGGCGCTCACTCTGCTACTGCCACAGGACTCACTGCTGGACCCAGCCTTCTCTGTGCACCTGGAAACACAACACACCAGCACTGCTTCTGGAAGTGCCTTGCCCAGTTTTCAATAACAAACTTGTCATGGGAGACTTTGGGGCCACCACTGACACCAGGAGTAACAGCTCCACCAACAAACACACATATTGACAGCCATTCCCCAAACTTGGGGGAAGCCTCCCTTAAGAGGGGCTTTGAGATAGATTGCATGCTGTATTGCCCACTCATTAGAGGAGGGTGCTGGTTCTTTACTGTGCTTGAGCTGATCCCAAGAATAAGTCATAATAAGTCAGCAGATTGATGTGGAGCAACAGTGATCCTCTGAAATCTTGCTTGCAGCAGAAACATCCATGCTGCCCATGTGTTCAGGACACAAGCATGACACTGCTCCTAACATTTTCCATCACTATCTCTGTCATATAGGAAATTATCGACAAACAGCTTCAAGTTATGCAATACAAATGCACCTGGTGTGCACCTCACGCTGTAATGCCTTTCATCCATTCACCGCATCAGTGCCTTTTCAGACAGATGCCAAACAGTTGATACAGGGCATTCTTTCAAAGAGGCTTCTGGGGCGAACATCCTTTCTTGGTTCTCCAAATGAAAAACACAGATCTATAGCTCAGCAAGATCTGTTTCCTCCCCCAACGTTCAGTCCTCAAAATAGCTTAGAAACAAAGAATTTGAAAGAACTAGTAAATGGAGTTTTTTTCCTCCATGTTCTCCTTAAACATGCAGAGTTAAGAGATAAACTGAAGGAGCAAAGTTATGCAATACAACAGGTACTTTTCACAGAGATGTCAGATATGCCTAACATCAAACTGAGGTGAAATCAGCATTGCCTCTGTGTTGCATCTTGAAGAGAGAAAGAGATTTCTAATCTTAAGGTGACTGAAGGACATATTTTTTGCTTACTCTATACTGAACAATTCTTGTGCTTTAACACTATTTTGGGTACAGCAGCAGACTACAGCAAATGATAAGGAACATTAAGGGTGAGCAGTCAGAAACGCAGAGGTCACTCTCTTTACTAGCATGTGATTCGAAACAGGGGGCCACATCTGTGGCTAATCTAATTGCAACTGAAAGACAACACTGATTCATTTGCTTACAGGTTATGGCCAGCACTCTTCCCACACACTCTTGGGCAACGCACTGGGGAGTATCACAGATGACCACTTCCATTGTGGCTATATATTATGCAATGATCGTACCTCTCAGGGACCAACAAAAAAGTCAATACAAGAGAAGTTTGGGTTAGTGAGTTTCAAGTGTTCCACTTTCAGATACATAATCTGTAACACACCCCCCCCACCCCAAAGTGCTAAATTAAAGTAATTTTCTCCTTGATTTTGAGATCAAAAATATTAATGAGTTGTTTTTCCTTAAGTACTGCCTTTGATGAAGATTGTTTTATTTTGCAGCAGCCTTAATCTGGAGTTTTTATAAAACCCTGAGTTATAGCAGACCCTCCACTGGGTGAACTCTTAAATGTTTCATATATGCCCAGAAACTAACCTTGGCACTTACCCAAGGAACAGAGAAAACATGCTGCTTTTCCAGTTTTATAAACAAAGATGGGATCCTGGATGTGACAGAGTCAGTGGAAGGACCAGCTCTGCTTGTGACTCCTGACTGCCTAACTCCCCTCCAGAGGCCGGGGTTCCTCACCATATGTCTTCCTTCATGCTGCTGTGAACCCACAGGCGTTTTGCATCAGAAGAGGGAATGACCTTCAAATCTAGCATTTCACAGAGTATCATGCATGATCAGTCCAAATTTGGATCAGCCTAAAACCACAAACAGCTCTTCACAAATAGGGATGCGTCCACTACAAACTACTGGTACTTTTGAAAAGCTGACCTAATTCCCCTCCAAGTAGGTTTAGTGCTTTAGCTCTTAAAAGAGATATTTGGACTCAACCAAATACAAAAAAGTAAGTCATTTTCTATCCACTGCTGAGCAATTCATGCCTCTATTTTCTAAATTGATTTCTCTTGAATTACATAAGCTGAAGTACTCAGATGGCCAAAGAAATCCTGTCTAAGCTTAAAAAGAAAAAGTCAAATTGGTCTTAGACTAAGAAATCAGATTTCAAATCCCCCTAAAATTAATTGATCAAAACTGTGCTTGCTTAAATTAAATAATAAAAAAAGTTTTCTAACATGTAACAGATTTTTTTACCATAAAAAATGTTCAAAAGAGATTTAAAAAAGTTTAAACATAACTGATTTTCTCATTTCAGCATATTGCCATTGTGTTTAGAAGGTTTCCCTATGTTGAAACAGAATCCAGGGTTTGAGTAAGATAATTGCGAAAATCGGGTAGAAATATTTCCAGTTTTGAAACAAAAAAATTGACACTAAGCTTCTTCCTTTTTTTCCTTTTCTCCCCCTGCCCCAATCTCAGGATTTCACCTTTAGTTCTACAGAAAAATGATTTTTTTGTGTTTGCTTTGGTTTTCCTAAGAAAAGTCTGGGTGAATATACCTACATCGAGTTCAGAATTAGCCAGAAACAACAGTTTCACAGCACTAATATATTCATTTGTACCTTTTCTTTTTCCAAAAGAATCTGATTAAGTTGTGAAAGAAACTAATGTCTCAAAGTTCAGCACCATAAGGAAGTTACAGATGGTGAATCAAACCCATGAGAGACTCTCTAACAGAAGAGAATGGCCTGTAGCTCAGAAAAACACAATAAATGTCTAAAAATTCCAGTGTGAATTCTATAGGTTGTTCACAACCCTTCAGCAAAAATTAGTACCAGGGAAATTTCTGCAGTTGAAAGCTTCAAGACCACAATCAAGTTCTATTTTTAAATATTAGCATCTGTGGTCACACTGTATAATATCTCCAAAAGACCTCTCACTGAGTAAACATGACCCATTAATAACATGTTATTTTTTTTATGCTGATGCACATCCTTATCTTGGCAATTAGAATATCAGTTTGTGTCATTCAACCGTCTTCTGTTCCAAGGCAGCATCAGGTCCCTGCCACCCCCTCATGCACACTGGCACATTAAACCCCCCTAAGAACTAGTTATCATAGTTATCAACTGTCTTCTAGAAGCCAAAGGTGGCCTGGAGTGTGTTCTTCCATAGTTGTTTATTGGTTTAGCATCTCTTGATTCTGAGAAGGTTAGCTTTAAAATACAGTCACGTATATGACAGGCATATATCACAGTCACATATATATGTTCCTGCTATGGCCCTCAAGGCAGTATTCATTTCTCTTGGCTTGGGAACTAATTTTAGTCACAACTGAGCAACTCCACTAGCATCACAGACGTAAGAAAGGCATAACCAAGACTGAATTAATCTCCATTTGTAATTGCCCTTTTCACCCTGGCACCTTATGCTTTTATATTTCATGTTACAAGTATATTTATATGTTTCTATTCTCAGTATCTTTAACAAACTAGGCCTGCATTCAACTGTTTGACTTGTTAGAAACAGCAAGATGGCAAAGAGATACAACACAAGACCATCTCTGGAAGTAAAAAGGACCAGTCTCTTCTGAACGACCTTGTTTCAGTCTCAGTATCCTGTTAAACATATTGATCAGTGAGCTGCTACCAGGGTTTCACTATGATTGGATATGATCCTTCTATGGTGGCCTTGTGCCAAGGCTTGATTTGGTTTCCTGAGAGTACAGGTATTTCCCCACCTTCCTGGATTGTCCTCAGGAACACAGATGATCAATGCTTGCACGCTGACAATGCAGTGACAGAATGGCCTCTCGACACCCTCGCTTTCCTTTCTATAACTTGCTACTGTCCTTGCCTGTTTAGCGATGCATTTTATAGTGGAAGCTGATTCATTCAAGCTTAATAGCACAGCCAAGCTGCGTTCTGGCATTATCCCAACATAATCACTATAATTCCTTCTGTTTTCAATATAGGTCAAGTTATGCGCAATTCAATAAAGCATCATTTCTAAATAAGCATCATTCATCTTAGGTTGCATTATGCTGTTTCATTTTGGTAATTGTTCTGTATAATTTTTGTTTGCTTTTCCAGATTTTCCTTGCTCTTTAATTCTCTAATCACATGACGGATTATTAAAAAGCCAAATCACTGTCAAGTAAAGCCACCATATACAGCAATTTCTTTGCATTCAATTTCCATTCCTTCAGACTTCAGCATTCATGCTCTCTTGGAGTAAAGAAATGAGTTCTGATTTCAATTATAGCCATAGAAAAGAAGAGGGAAGAAAGGGTCTAGTTGTAGTCACATCTCAAATTGAATAGAAGTAATTTTAAAAATAACTGGACTAACTGAGGTTTAGGAGATCCAGTGACTGGGAATCTGGCATTTTCTTGAGTGGCGTATGGTAACTTTTGGAATGTGGAAAACATCACCGATATTGGAGAAAGAAAGACAGATGTAGGTTATATATATATAAAGCAATACTGACAGCTTTTGTTACCGTAAGTGGCTTCAGCCTAAAAGGGACCTCTCTGCCCCAGACAGAGGCTCCTCAGCAGACGAGCAGAGCATCCTAAATGATCCTAATGGCTTACATTCAGAGGAAGCAGTTTTTCAGAAATTTCCCAACATCCACGGAAAGGATGCATGATAACAATTGGCTTGAACTTCAGTTTCTTTTGGCAGGTAATACAAAGCTGCAAAGAGGTTGCATTTTGTATCAAATTGAAATTTAATTGAAATAATGCAAACTTAAAGTCAGAGTTATATTAATTTAAATATGATACTTTATTCTGATTCTACTGAAACACATCAGTAATGTTGAAACATAAAATATAAATCTAGTTATTACATGTACTGATAGATACAATATTCTACGTAGCATTTCAATATGAGTCAAAATGAAGTGAATGAGAACAGTGCAATCTGAATGAAATTATCAAAACAAGACAAAACTAAGCTATGAATGTTTCCTATTTAATATGTGAAAGAAATTGGCATACTTCTGTGATTTTTTTCAGTGGGAAATCAGATTTTTAGGGGAAATGAGCATATAGATATGTTTTCCAACCAGCTGTGTTTCCAGCAGGCATTTTTAAACAACACTCTGCTCACTGTCTGATGGACAGTGAGTTTACAGTGAGTTTAGCTTATACCATGAGTTCAGTGTATACCACGCAAACAAATGAATACTGAAAACCATCACCAGTAATTATTATGTATTATTTATTCTTGTATGCCTGATGCTCTTGCAGTTCCATAGACCCAGCAGGAGTGGAGAGCAGCTGGAAGATTTTGATATATGACAACCTTCCTACTCCTTCCCATAAACCAGAGTGGAAGTGTTCCTCCTTCTTACGTTCTGCAGAGCAATAACAGTGCATCCTGCCTGTTTTAAAAGTCTCAAGCCAAATGGCCATTAATAAGCATGTGAAAGAAGAACAAAAATAAACACATCACATGCAGTCTGTAGCTGAACCTTCACTCTCTTGAGAGGGCTGGATGCACTGCAGCTGTGGGACCAAGGGGATCCGAGTGGCACCAAACCCACCACAAACCCAGTTGGAGATCATAGATTAGGCATGGGGGTTTATATCTGTTTATGCATATATAGGCCATCAGTATTATGTTTGGTGAAAGCAGATTGATAGTGGATGGGAGAATATTCTCAGCAGGGCAGTTGCTCCATAATTACCTCTTTTACCTACCTCTCGTCCTGGGCACCATCTCTGGTTAGGTAGACCCCCAATGAGGAGCAGGTATGCATGCATGCTGTCCTCTTCCTTCTCCTTTTATAAGCCAAGGCTGTTCACCAATGTATTATATGAAAGGAGCAGCGCCCTTCTCCTGAGCCCCAGCAATATCCAGGGCATTAGAAAAAGCTGTCAAGCACAATTGCTCCCTAAGTCACCTCTTCTTTTTGCCCTTGTGTCTCTGTATCTGAAGAACAACTCAGCCTGTCAGCACAGTTAGCAAGCCTGAGGACTGGAGCTCTTCCTCCCTTTCTTACCACCCTCACACAATCCTTGCGCACCTGCTCTCGACTTCTATCAACAACTAAGGAGGAAGGGCATGGGGTGGCGGTGGGAGATCAAGAAGTGGGGACAGAGCAAAGAAGTCATACAAAGAAATGTGGTGGGGGTATGGGGGGGGATATTTCTGAGCATTAATGATTTGACACAGCTCCTGCAGGAGTATCCTCATGGTATTCTGTCTGTATTTACGGGTATTTCTGACAGTTATGAAAGGAAACAAAGGGTAGATGATGATGTAAGACAAGTGTAGGGCTTTAAATTCCTGTAGTTCTTTTCAAAAAGCAAGCAGAATATACTTTATCCTTGGGACAGGATGTGTAAAATCTCTGACAGAGGGTCTGTTTTGGACTGAAGGTGCTGTAGTAAATGCAGTTGGTAGTCTCAGCTCAGCCACCTGTTTGAGTCTCTCTTGCTCTAAGACAGTTTGACCATTTTTCATGTAAGACTTAGAAGGTTAAGAAGGGGCTGTCTGTTTCTAGAGGGGATCACCTCTTCATTTTTTGGCATGGCAAGGAGACAAGTAGGAGAAGTCCTGACTTACGCCGCTGTCTCTGCACCTGATCCGGGCCCTCTGAGATCACAGATACCTGGACAAATAGTCTGTAGTTTTTCCTTTGAGTTGCAAACCTTGTCCTTTTGGCTTTGCTGTTAGGCAGCAGGCTGCCAGCATCACCAGGCTGCTGCTGAACATGGAGGCTGACTGGAAGACTTCAGCACCCCTTCTCCAGGATGCCAGATGAGAAACCTTAGGTAGCGTTTGTAATCCCAGGCACCTATTAGTTAGTAATTATAATCCCAGAGCAGACTCCTCTAACTCTGCCCTACATTGCCCAGATTATAATTCTTGCCATGCTTTGATGTTCCTTTGATCCTTTTGTTGAACCAAATAAGCCTAATAAGAGTCTAGGTTCAGAGGCCAGAACCGTTTGTATTAATTTCTACACTGTCACCAGGAATCATGGCTCAAAGTTTCCCCAGACTTCATCCTGTCCCCTTGTAAATCCAAGAAGGCTGCCCACAGTGACTGATCATTGCAACAAAATGGATGAGAAAAATATTTAAAATTAATGAATTGTTAAGACTGTCACAGGTTATTTACCCTGGTTTAATTCCATTTACTTCAATGAACTAACATCCGTACTTTTCAGATCTCTGAAGTAAATAGCTATTAAAGTCCACATGTGAAGTCAGAGCTGTCAGTCTGCCAGACAAAATTAATATATCTCTTGTCTGATCTGACACTTTTTCCTAGGTTGGTCTAGAAAAGACTTTTGCCACACTGAAGAGCAATTCAAGATGATGTGATTTCTCACACTGGTTAACAAATGATTCAAATAGCAAAGTGGAAACAGAGCTCTCTTAAGGAAAAGAGAGCCTTGAACTTCAGACATTATTTAGCTTTTTATTTTATACACTCAAATTCAAGGAGGCCCAAGAGGGTTCCTGATTTCTCCAGGGTCTCTGCTCATGTAGTGGAGCTTTTCTAAGTGGCAACAGCTTCTTGTTCCAGGCACAAATCTGACCCCTGGCACCGGAGGAGATGGGGGCAGATTTTCTTTGGCGGTTCACTGCCATTCATAATAACATGCATGTGATTAGTGCTTTAAAGTGACAAAATGCTTGTCTATGACATCAGTTAAACATGGAAGCTAGCCTGGTTTCCAGATCAAACTCACCCAGCATAGGCATATCTACATATCGGCCTGAAAACCCCCCTCTGGCTGGGTGACAGGGCGCTCTGAATGGGAAACGAACAACCAGGCTTGCTGTGCCTTTACCCTGCACCTAGTATCTCTTTTGGGTGTGCTGGGTGGCCTCAGCACTATTTGAGCTGAGCATGCACCAGCCTAATCCATGTGTCCTGAGTGGAGCTCTGCTGAGGAGAAGCTCCTAGTCACGACCAGCCACAGCCAGACATGCAGACTTGCTGCACTGGTACAGTGCTAGTGTTTATCAATGCATAGGGACCACAAGATCCACTGAGTTGTCTTTGTTGTTCTCACCAGAGGGAAACAGGGAAAATTGCAAGGCACAACAGGTTTTCCTCTTCTAGTATTTTCTGTCTCTGGGGCCCAGGGAACACCACCTGAGGACTGCAGGGCCATTCATTACCTGTGTGTGAGACCTCTAGCAAAGTAGTGGGACAAGTCACTTTCCAAACCCTGGGGAGACCTACTGTAATTCTGCATCATTCCCGGATAACAAAGTGGTGTTTGTTTTTGTCCAGAAGTTGTCTCTTTCCACTGTGACCTGTTTATATAAAGGGACAGAATAAACCAGTTTCCAAAGATTCTATTACTACCTGAATTTCTTCAGTGCTGGCTTCTTTCCCCCATTGAAGTCTGCTTTTGATATGCTTTTAAAGTATGCTAATGAGCACATTCGTCACAATTCCCAGATGTTTTTTGTGGTAATTCACTGATTTGACTGCTTTAGAAATTGCTACATTATGCTAAACAATTCATTTAAAGCAAGGAAAGCTGAAAAAAAGACATTTCTTTCCATAAAACTGTCAATTTTTCTTCAGACTTTCCACATTTTTTTTTTCTCTTATACTTCAGAGTAATGAAGAGTAACTAACTGAAGCCAAATCAATTAGTCAGTTAAAAATAATAAATGAGGAAATATCAGATTTATAACTAAATAGGGAGAAACTGTCTGGTCTCCATCCTGTTCCTAACTTTTTTACTAATCAAGAGAAAACCAGGCTAATTTAGCTATTTAGAGATTTATGGGCTCAACAGAGAAATATAAAAATCACTTTGACTGATGGTCATCTCTTGCAAGAGGTTGAAACGATTAAACTATTGAGATAATATAAAGCTAACATATGCACATCATAATCCCCTAGGTGCAATGAAGATTAATAATGCTTGGAGCACATGAATTTTCACATGAAATATTCTAAGACAGAACTGCTGGAAGCCTCTTAAGGCAATAATGGCTATAAATTCATATGTAATTCATTAAGAGAGCCAATATATTACATGTAAAGAACCTTTCTGCCACTAAATGTGTGAAAAATTGTGATCAAAATAATTATTTTTATTCATTCATTTCATCTTTGCATGATTTAAAAAATAACATAAGTGGAACTTGGGATTTGTCTTCTTCATTCATTGTTAGGTACTGTGTGCTTACTGCAAGTACAGAGCAATAATCAAGATGAGGCTGTTTATTCTACCAGCTGCTAACATTCACCTCTTGCTTCTCCATCTTCATAGACTGCACCTGGGCCCCTCTGATAAGTGGTCCCTGGTGCAGTTTTGTGCTAAATAGCCACATAATTTCTCCTCTCATCTTTCCATCTCCTCCTGTCTGCTGAAATGCCATCATTTTCACAATTGCATCATCTTTGATTATTTGACCAATTTGGTGGCCTTCTATGATGAGGCTATGGAACTGAAGGACAGGAGTAGAGCAGTTGACGTCATCTGCCAGGACTTGTGCAAAGTGTTTGACACTGTCCTGCATGACATCCTTGTCTCTAAATTGGAGACATCAATTTGATAGATGGACCACTTGGTGGATAAAGAACTGGCTGGATGGCCGCATTGGTCAATGGCTCAATGTCCAGCTGGAGACCAGTAACATGTGGTGTCCCTCAGGGATCATTGGTGGGACCAGTCTTGTTCAACATCATTGTCAGTGACATGGACAGTGGGATTGAGTGTGCCCTCAGCAAGTTTGCTGATGACACCAAGCTGTGTGGTTCGGTTGATACGCTGGAGGGAAGGAATGCCATCCAGAGGGACCTTGACATGCTTGTGAGGTGAGCTGATGTCAACCCCATGAAGTTTAACCATGCCAAGTGCAAGGTCCTACACCTGGGTCAGCGCAATCCCAGGCACAGCTACAGGTTGGGCAGAGAAGAGATTCAGAGCAGCCCTGCGGGAAAGGACTTGGAGGTGTTGGTCAATGAGAAACTGAACATGAGCTGGCTTCAGAGTGCGCTTGCAGCTCAGAAAGCCAACCGTATCCTGGGCTGCATCAAAAGGAAGCTGTGAATGCTCCATCCCTGGCGGTGTTCAAGGCCAGGCTGGACAGAGCCTTGGGTGACATGGTTTAGTGTGTGGTGTCCCTGCCCATGGCAGGGGGGCTGGATCTAGATGATCTTAAGGTCCTTTCCAACCCTAACTACTCTATGATTCTATGATTCTGTTTTCTGTTCTCATCAGGAATTACACTAAATCCTGTTATTCCTCATTGATAAAGTCTACTTCATCCAAATGTGAAAAGAGTGGTTGGAGATCCATGTGTCAGTCAACTCACACTGCAACTTGCTTCTCTGTAGCTTCCTCTCATCCAGCTACCTGTTCTTTCTGGAGATGAGCTGAGGAGGAAATAAAAGTCTGTATCATTTATCTTCATATGAACTTATGAATCCTTGTTTCCTTTTTGACACTTTTGTCACTATTTTTACATTAAAGCAGTCCGGTTCTGAAGTTCTGCATCTCATTATGCTCTAATCAGCAACGATTATTCTTGAAAAAGGAATAGTTTTTTTCTGGGTTATTCCTAAAACATGAAACCCATGAAAAAGGAAAATAGACGGCTAAAAACTAGCTAGAAAGGAGTAGAAAATAGAATAGAAAACAAAAGTCGTTGCTAAAGTCTGCAATGCACTCATGCCTTGAAAACTTCATGCAGTTGTGATTAATCAATGTTTAAAAGGATATGGTAAAAGTAGAAAATGTACCAAAAGTATAAAATAATGTAAAAACAAAATATGAATTTAAAACATGAACATCACAGGGAAAATGAATGAGGAATAATTATTGGCTGTTCCTGACAATGCAAGAACTGAGGGACATCAGGTGGCAGGTTAAAAGGAGATATTTCACAAGCTGCTCTTAAATTGTGCAATTCATTGCCACAGCATGTGCTGAAGGGTGCTGAGAAGGCTGGAAGTACAAGTCTGCTCAAAAGGCAATTAGAAAAATTATTAGAAAAAAAGCCTACCAAGGCCATGAGACAGAGATGTAGTTACATCTGTCTCCAAAAGTTCCTAAGCAGAAGAGCTCAAAGCTGCAGGTTAACCGTGGTAGCATGACACGACTGTCCTGTGAGACTTTTCCCCTGTGCTTTTGCTACTAGCGCTTCACAGAGAGAGTATGTATGCAAAAGACACCTTCGATTTGCCCTAACATTATCATTCTTATTTTCTTTCCTTCCTTCTTGCTGGGATTGTCTGTCTTTTGGTCTTCCCCTCCAGCAGGTCACCTTTCCTACTGTAAACAGTCCTTCCTCCACCTCTTTCACAGGAATTCCTGGGTATTGAGTCATATTGGAAACGCATCGTGATTAGCTTTAATCCTTTAGTGCATGTGTCACAAACTGAACTGAAATATCAACTGATTTTGGAAAGTGACACTTTTTTTTTTCTTTAACATTTGCAGATTGCTGAGAATGCCTTCAGGGATGATGAAATGTCACTGTATCTTCCAGCTTTGTAATACCATGCACACATCTCAGACTTTCTTGTGGTAGCAGAGATCAATAGGAAAATAGAAATAGGAGGAAGAAAGAAGAGATGGATGGATGCAGTCTGTATTCAGCATTGGTCCAGGGAGTGAATTTTCCTTCTGAGTCAATGCAGAAAAAATTAAGACAGTGCTGGAGATATCTGAAATCCAGCCCAGCAGAGCCTTCATGGAAAGGAAGCTCCAGGTCCATCTCAGAGAGGGATGCTTGCAATGGAGGTCCCACCACGTGTGGCTCATCTCCTTGTCTTGTGGCAGGATATTCATGTGGCATCTGAGTGTGGCATCTGAGCATGGCATCTAGCACACTTTGTCAAGCAACCTGACACATACCCATCACCCACTGACAACACTGTTCTCTTAATTAATGTGATGTGCATACACATCCAGTCACTTGGAGCTGGATGTGACTGCTGGAACAACTCATCCAGCCAGCAGCCAGCTATCCGCTGTGTCTGAAGAGCCTTGCTGAAAGAACATGGCAGAGCCACTGTGAAGAAAAAAACAGCACAGACACGGTGTGTCTTGTCAGGTCTCACAGGATCCAGGCTGTGAGCATGGTGAGCCTGAATTTCTGCGCTGCTCCCCATGCTGTGCACAAGGCGGAGGAGGGGAAAAACTGCACACTCAAGCACTTTCAAATAGGAGCTTCCTGAGCATGATCAGCATACATCTTATTGCCAGATAAGTCTAATAGGGCTGAATATTATTGAATCAGACAGTTACAGCCCAACATGATCTGGCCTAACCTATTGATTAATCTAACTCAATACGTGGAGCAAATGCACATCCTCATGAACTAGCAAGCATTCACTGACATGGCAAATGAAAAATATGGAATATTTATGTGATGAAGGAGTAGCCAGACTTTCCTTAAAAAAATGAGTACATTTTTGTCAATTACATAAATATGCTCTTATTCCTGAAGAATTACAGATAGACGGTCAGCTATTTCCTCAGTAGCTTTTACTTGTTATTTTCTCTCAGTGGAATCAAAGTCTCTTTACCTGAATCACCAAACAAAAGGTGCCCAGTACTGAACAGATCTGTTTAACAAGCTTTGCAAGATAAATCTTGCAGAATATTTATTTGGATATACATTTCCAAGGCAGTTAAATGCTCAGGTTTTACTTTTAACTTTCAGCGTGGTTTTGTGTATTTTAAGATCAAGGAGATTTATAGGATTTGAGCTCACTGAACTAGGAGAAAAGGGAAGTGTTACAGCCAACAGCTGACCTCTACTCATCTTTGTAGAGTTTCTGCCTGGAAAAAAAGGAAATTAAACAAAGCTAACTAAAAAGTATAAGTCCAGTTACATTTATCATACAATACATTTAAGGCTGAAAAATGACTGAACATTCAAAAATAACCCTAATAAATGTCCTTGGAAAGTAGTTGTAACAAATTATTAATCTACACTAAATAAATTGCCTTGACTTGTACTGCAGCTGCCTGCAGCCTGTCTATTTTACTAAGAAGTGTAAGACTCCAGAGAAATGTAATTTACATACCAATCTTTAAGTATTGCTGAGAATAATTGTCTTTGGGAGGGGGGTATAATTCTGGCACTATGTTCCTGAGGTACCCCCTTGCTAGTAGGTGCTGAAATTGTTGAAGGTGTCCAGGATGCAAATGCGCAGTAAAGAATTTTTTTCTTAGTATCTAATCTAAATCTTCCCTCTGTCAGTTTAAAGCCATTCCCCCTTGTCCTGTCACTCCGTGCCTCTCTAAAAAGTTCCTCTCCAGCTGTCCTGTAGGCCCTCTTTAGGTACTGGAAGGCATATCACTAGGTTAACAGCACACCCATGACATTTCTTTGTGGCTCAGTGGCTATTCAATCCATACCTGTGAGAAGAGTAAGCTATTATCCAGTCCAGCTTGTGAAGGAAGGCTGTGCCTATAGAGCAGAGTGATTTCCCCTGTTTAATAGGTTAGGAATTGTAGTCAGAAGAGAGTGTTTTCCCTGTAATTGTAGCAATCTGCTAATAAGGATGACTATGCAACCTTTTTTTAAAAGCAGTGACTATATAAAAACCCAACCGACCAACAACCAACCAACCAACCAAAAAACCAAACAAAACACCAAAAAAAAATCGCAATCCCCCCCCAAAACCCAGAAAAAAAACCCAAACAAGATATTTTTATGTCAGTTAAATCAGTTAAAGGTAATATACTGATTCCTTATTGCTCTCCAAATAGATCCCAGGCAGTGATATTAATCTGTAATTTTTATGTATTTTGAGCATGGAATAAAAGAGAATTTGAAGGAAAGCAAAACAAAAGCACCCCCCAAATAGCACAAAAAAACCCCAGTGAGCTACTGTGGGAAAAAACTTTTAAAATCAGAAGTCCAACCAGAGGAATCTTACAAGGAAAAGAAAGGCCATGAACCTATGCTCAGTTAAATCAGTGACAAAAGCCCTACTGGTCCTGATAAGAGGGGTGAGCCAAATGTGACCTGGGAGATTGATTTGAGTAAGGAAAATGCAGGGAACCAGTGTGTCCTCAGCTTATAGACTGTGAAGAAGGCTCCCGTCTGTGACTGCAGGCTTCCCAGAGGAACAAGCAATAGTTGTATAAAGTGGGGATGCTAAAGAAAGATACAGCTGCTGTGTAAATCAGGAGAGAAATGCCATATTTGTCTATATTATTTGTGGAATCTCCTCCAGGGACATAAAGAGCTTTGAAAAGGCAGGTGACCCAAGTGAGAAAAAGTAGCCACTGCAGTGAACAAATGAATGGTTTGACAGCAAGCAGCTAGAATATTTTGCATAATATCTATTCTAAACTTCAATAACTAAACTGGCATTTGGAAGGGTTTCTTTTCTTTTTCCTCCTTTTCTTACTAGACTCTCTGTGCTACAGGGCAACTTTGAAGGATTAATAATTAAATATCTGACAAATATTAATGTCCCTCCAGAATTTAGTGAAAACTCAGGGCTTTTACCCACTGTGGTTTCTCATTTACTGCAAGAAATTAAGCAGACTAACACATGACACATAAAGCACTGTCAGATTTACAACAGTAGCTGAATTTCCATGAGTATTCTGCTGCTTTCAGCATAGATAGTTTTGCCAAATAAAAATCTCAGCAAAGTAGTGCTCATCAACTAGGATTTTTTTATATTTTTTTTAGAACATGAAAAAGGTTGTGGGTTTTTTTGTCCCTTTTTTGAGAAAGCAAACAAAAGAGAAGGCTTGCTGTCAGAGAAGGTGCCTATTCACATCCAGGCTGGTGCCTGATCCTTGTAGAGTTGTGGTAGCTGGTCGATGTTCAGACTGAAACACAATGGTGTTACTCCAAACAAACTACAACTTGAATGTCTGAGCAGTGACAGAATCAGCATGAAGATTGAAGTGATGCCTACAGCAGTCTCTGATGACTTAAGAAGAGTAAACCCCAAGCAAAGCCACTAGGAAATGTTCCAAGGTCTAAGAACCAGACTGCTCTGCCATGAAGTCCCAGTGGGCACAACAGATTCCATACTAAGGAACAATGCACTGCAATAAACTGAGATACAACAAGAAATGGTGGCTTTATAACTCATATATTGGATTTAAACCATAGGTTGGTATTGTTAGGAAGAAGACAATGCAATAGCTGGGCATTGCTGGCGCTCTCCGCAATGGTGATTCATTCAGTAATCCACCGTGTAACTACCATAAGGCATACACAGGAAAACGCTGTTCCAGCTTGAGTTACCTGCAGCTGGTCACCAGCATTACTTTAATACCTCTCAAGACCACATAATCTCCCTGCAAAACAGATTCAAAGTAGGATTCATCACATAAGAATATTTCCACTTTTCTTAAGATAGTGGGAATGGGCTTTTTAAAGAAAATTATGAGCTTCTCTTGAAATGTAATCAACCCAACACACAACAAGGTCACCAAACTGTGAAAAAGCAAGAGAGTTTGTTAGGGCATGCCCATCTGAATGAAAATAACATTACTTAAACAAATTATACAAATTATCTAAGCTACCCAAAAGCAACAAAAACCAAAGGGAGAACATAAACCTGACATAAAAGCTGCTTTGTATTATTTTTTAATTTTTGTACAATTATTTTCAGCATCACGTAGAGACAACTTCTAAAAATGCATTTCCATTAATAGCTTGCTCCATCTTGCTGAATTTTATCTTGCCAATGCTCTTTGGAAATGTTCCTCTTTCAAATCTCAACTGTATATTTGGAGAAAAACTGGCACGCAAATAAACCATTTCTAACAGAGGAGCACAAACATCTTTCCAGATGTCTTTTAAATATCCCATTTCTAACATTACACGCGATTTAGATAGTACAGCTTCTGGAATTGGTAGCTTCCAGTGGTGCATCTCAGAATAGAAATTCAGAGTGTGCCGAGCCAGCAGTCACTGACGTGCCCTGAAAGGACCACTTGATGGGCTGAATTCTGAGAGCTGGAAAGTGTTTGAATGTTTCATTCGCTGCTGCAGATGTTCAATCACCCTCAAGAGCAAAGCCCACTTATTTTTTTGATGATTGAAGTTTTGACTTTTGCTTGAAAAAAGAAATAATCTCCTATGGGATAGCAGATATCAAGCAGGAGATATTTCTGAGATTAACAATTATTTTTGTTACTGAAAATAGTCTCTCTGGCTTTCTTCTTCCCCCTCCCCTCACACATTTTCAATATTGCTCCCTTTTATAATCAGATTTTGACTTCTGAAAGACTTTTTTTGCAGGAACTAATTGAGAACTGGTCTTTCTTGTGTTTGTATTGATTGAATGGTGTGGGTAAAGTACCTGAATTTAATGATGACTAACAGCCATCTGCCATACTCCATGACTAACATTATTCCATTTTTTGTGGGAAGATGTGATTCCGTTTCATATCCTTAAGCAATTCAAATCACGCTATACAGAAGACACTTTGTCTTTTCAGCATCTTTTTCTTTTTTTTTCTTCTGCAGAGAAGTTGAATCCCCTAAAGAACGTGATTAAGGGGGTTGAATTTGGCCACAACATAACTGAATCTGTTTTGGTGGCTGATGAAATACAATAACGTTAGCTTCAACTTACTTTCCTAACCTGCACTGCTTTGCAAAGACTGTGCATTTCAACAGGATTATAATTTTCTGACTAGATACTTGTACAAAAAAATGAGGTAATCTCTTATGAGGAGGTTTAGCATTGGTTGTTGATGGATTGCAGTCTACTTAGATAACACTAATCAGTGCATCTTGGCAACTGCCAGGTGCGATACTGTGTGGCTTCAAAGGGATTTTTAGAAAAAGATGCTAAAAAACAGAATTAATTTCAGCATAGAAAAGGAAAGTAGTGGTAGATGAGAAGGATAAACAACTCAAGGAACTGCTTTGGGGCATTGTAGCTCTTCTACCCACTTGCTGGCTATGCTTTCTGCCTTCAAGAAAAGGTATCCATAATGATAGTGTATCTTCAGATCTGCTTTTCAATAGCATCTTATTTTATGATACTATTATTCTAAAGATTAATGGTTTATTAATAATATTGATAATGTAATTATTAATCATTAATTACTAAATATTTATTATCAATTATTAATGTTTGTAATACATTATGAAATTATCATGTAGAGCAAACAGGGTTGTAGATGGTAGAAATACAGGTATGCTTGAATGTGTTATTTGCCTAACTCCTTACGGAGTGAACATCATCTCACAGACCTGACTGCAAGTTGCAGGTCTTGAGGGGAGATGTTCCTATTACTAGCTTTGGGCATCATACCCTGCAAACTTGATGATCCTGTAGGGTGTTTTAATAGAATTAACTAGCTAACCAAAAAGCCACCAGATGACACCACACTCCTAATCCCCATGACTTTCTAGGTTCCACTGCCATGTTGATCAAAAGCTGAACATGACTTACACTGTGGGGGACACAGGCTATTGTAGATCACTGGTTTAATAACTGCAGCCTTTAACAGTGACCCCATGAGGCTCTGCCTTACAGAATCAGGTCTTACTGTGAAGTGTGTGCTTGGGGTCAGCCCTTCAAAAAGTGCATTTCAAAACTGCGTGGTTTTCAATGGAAAAATAAGCCCAGCATTACAGCACACTGACTTTTAAGAGACAGCATTGTTCTGCGCTTCTGGCCTACTGGATACAGCTTCTGCTCCATGGCACACACTAGAGAGCAAGTCAGGGCTTCTGCAGACTGTTGCATCATACTTTATGGACCATCCATAAATTATTGATGAAACAGCTAATCTTCCATGCATGCATGAGCAACACACCTCATCCTTCCTTTTGGAGGTTAGGTGAGATTTGTTCACATTACAGCTTTGGCTAAAAATGTATCATGCATACACAAAACATGTTTTTCAAAGGCTTTTAAGCCAAGCAAATAAAAAGTGTTCACCACTGAAACAATCAAATTTCTCTGCTAAATTTTAAATTTCAGCCCACACCTGTTTCAGTGTTAGAAGCATGAAAAATCACCTCTCCCTTTTATATAATGGGAAGTATTTGTTCAAAACAGCAACTTGTTTTTTTACCTTGAATTTTGAGTTAACATCATATTTAGGCAATGTAAAAACAGCAATCCAAGAAGTAGATGGCTCAAACATTATGAAGAAGTTGAAAACCAGAAAGCAAAAAACACTAGACAAGTGATGTTATTGTTGCAAACATCCCATATGCTGTATGGAGCAAGTATATTACACAGGACAGTACAGTGGCAATTCAAGCCCAGCAGAGCTGCTTTTCACTATGCCATGCAGACAGGCACACAACAGAAACCTTTAGTGCAGAGCAGATACTCTCACCTTTAGTGAGAGCAATATAACATGACTGGTTGTGGTTGTATAGATTTCTTCCCTGTGAAGTAGGGACATCACACAGTGATGTGCTGAGAAATAGATGGATCTGCAATCTTTCCCAGGGACAGGACAGACCCTCTCTGCCTCTTCTCAGAGACCTGGGAGGAAGTTGTACACTGGCTCCAAGTCATTGCTGTTTTCAGTCTTGACAAAACCTTTTTCCCAGATTTTCCTCGTCACATGATGCAATGAAATATTGAAAGAGAACTGGAGCCTACTGACATTGCACTGGGGGAACAAATTGACTCTGACTCTACAAGAGTCCTTTTAGGAGGGCATTGAGAGAGAAGACAGTTTGAAATTCAGATTCTGGGCTGCACTCGCAGAACAGGGGATTAGAAAAGAATAATTTTGTAACTTGATTAAATATTATTCCATCTTGCTGTATTTGTGCTGTGAAAGGACCAGGCACACACCAAAGCTTAGGTTTACAAACTCTGTGAAATAGGTAAGTGAGGAAGCTTAGACAGGAGATAGAAATGTCAATATTCTGTTAGATCTGGGCCAAGCTTAGACAGCATAAATACTGCACAAAGATAGCAGAAGAGCCTTCCTCAAAGAGCTTGATGTCTAACAATGAAGAGTAAGTTACTGAGAAGTGACATACAGAACTTCCCACAACAGGCACAAGGCCTTACTTTTCTTATCCTACTGCCTTTAAAACCTCACCATTCTACATGTAGGCTTAGCAGGCATGCTCAAAGTAGCCTACAATCCTTTTCTTATAGCATGTGTGTCTTCAGCGAGAGATTACTATCTCCTAAAACACATGGGAGAACAGTGCAAGAAAAACCCTGATACTTTTCTAGCTCTGAACATTAAAGGAAAGTAGTTAGAGCAGGAGAGTTAAAAACTTATGATTTGCCACCTTTTAGGGGTTCAGTTTCACAGCCCTTCAGGCAGCCTGCAGTCAATTTATGGGAACTACAGAAGCACCAAAGCAGGAAAATGTGAAATGGCATTGATCTTCCTGAGCAACATAACTGAGAAATAAAACAAGAGCCCAATCCCCTGTCCAACAGAGACCACACTGATCCAGGCAATGGGATTACGGTACTTTTGGCTGCAGTGGAAGCAGGGCAAGGCTTGAAACTCTGCAAAGAGAATACAAAGCATCATCTGACCTATCCATGATGTGATCCAACATGTGCCTTCCTCAGAATGCTTTATCAGTTAGTTGAAAGATTATTCAAGAAGCTGGAGAGTGACAGTTGGCCTTTAGGGGTGCAAGGGAAGCACTAAAGACTTTAACACCCTTTTGCACAGGATGAGAGGTTCAGGCCTGCCATAGTCTCAACCTTGAAGGTTGGCAGTCAGAAGGAGAGCACAAAAGGCACCTTTGCAATTCCAATAAACCCAGAAAACTTCAGGGAAACAAAACCCAAACATTTTCTCTGTAGGCAAATTAAAAGTAGATCTGCAGGTTGCCATGGATACAAAAGTCCATTTACTTTAGTAGTGTTTTCTAGCAGCTAAATACAAGTATAAGTGATTAAGGAGAAAACACAGCTATGTTTATAATGTTCCATTAGGTTTATATAATTAGCTCTTTCAACTGCAAAACACCCCTGGTGACCTTTTTCTTGACTGTTCAGGAAAACCCAGTGGGCTGATGAGACCATTTTTAGAACCACCTGTCCTACCTCTGCCTCTCTACAATGATTTGGGATCAAATGACTACTAGAATGGCAATTTTCACAATTCAGAACCCTTCCTTGGAGTTACAGTAATCCAACTGGTGTTTGTATGGCTGGTCTGAGAGGAACACGTGAACAGCTACATCTTAGACCATAGGGCAAACCAAAACCTTAAGCATATGGCTAGAAAAGATTCAGAGCAGCCCTGTGGAGAAGGACTTGGGGGTGTTGGTCGATGAGAAAATGAACATGAACCAGCTTCAGTGTGCACTCGCAGCCCAGAAAGCCAACCGTATCCTGGGCTGCATCAAAAGGACCGTGACCAGCAGGTCAAAGCAGGTGATCCTGCCCCTCTACTCTGCTCTTGTGAGACCTCACTTGGAGTATTGTGTGCA
>WYDI02003494.1:8601-32508 GCA_009867235.2 Psittacus erithacus
TCTTTTCTTTTCTTTTCTTTTCTTTTCTTTTCTTTTCTTTTCTTTTCTTTTCTTTTCTTTTCTTTTCTCTTTTCTTTCTTTTCTTCTCTTTCTTTCTTTTTTTTTTTTTTTAACGCAGGGTTTTTTTACAGACCATAGAAAACTCAGGGTTGGCTGGCATTCTCGTAATTTCCTTATAGGAAATTATTGGCCAAAATGTCAGGAAGTAGGTAGGTGGAATGAAGTTACCTGTTCAGTTATGATGGTGTTTCCCCCTTCATCCTCTCCATGTCTAGAACTATCCTCTTAAGCTTAGTCATCATCTTAACTTCTCATAGAAGTTAATTCAAAGAAGGTCATATTTGCTGGGTAAAAAGTAAAATTTAAAATAAGATGTTTTGCCTCTGTTTCCTTGAAAATAGGACACTGAAATTAGGAGGCAAAATAAATGTAAATTTTATGTATTATGTACTACTATCATGTTAGTGTGTATTGTACTTGCGTATTAGATGCACTCATTTTATCTGTCCTTCATGTGTTGAACCTTTTCCTTATGCCATTGCCAGTGCCGTTCTGCTAACCCTTTTTATTTCAGATATAGCTCTTTTTACTGCAAATATTTAAACCAAAATCAGTATTTTGTATATGATCATCTTATTAAAAACGCTTTTGCATATGTCAGTCAATTTTTGTATCCTGTGTTAAAGCGTGTAGCTGCATGAAACCTTACAAATTCAGTGGGGGGTTTTGCTGACATGCAGTGGGAAACAATACTGAAATGGAAGGGTGCTCAGCTGGGTGAGATGTGGTATTGTTTTGCTTTCTACTTTTAATGGTTTATTCTATCAGACCTCTTAACTACTGCTGCACATTGAGCTGTCCACAATGACTCCTAATTGTTTTTCTCAGAAGACTGGACTAATTCAAACTCATCAAGTGTTTAAATAAAATCATTTCTCGTGTGCATTATGTTTTATTTATTTGCATTTCATTTGCTGTTGTATTACTCAATTTTCTAACTCAGGTAAATCTTTCTGGAAATCTCTGTTCTCCACAGTTTTTACTAACCTAAGTAATTTCTGACTACTGGCAAATTCTACTGTTTCACTGTCTGCTTCCACTAATTGTTGTTAACCATTGTTTTTAATGTCTGGTATACACCACATGGTTAACTTCTACCATCTCTGAGCATCTTGGTTAACGTCTCGGTTATCTGAAACTTACTTATTTAGAGATCAGATTCTTCAGGTAATCAAAGGGTTGGAGAAGTAGTCACTAGAGCTGAGCTGAGAAGTCTCTCAAGTACATAGTTTAAGCTTGCTTTCTTCTGTTGCTCGTAAAGGAGCTGTAGTGCCTAGCAAGAGCTTCAGCACAGTTTTCTTTGTAGAAAGTGCACAAATACTGGTCTTCTAGGGAAGTCTTGTCGTTGAAGTAACCATAGGATTCAGATAATGAAGTTCCATCAAAATAAAAGGGAGAAAACCAGGTGTTATGCAAGTATCAAGTGTAAAATATGTTACAGCAGTGTTACTTTTTTTTTGTACATTTGTCCACATTTATACTCTTGGTGGTTTTGGGATTTTTTTTTTGTTTGTTTTTGTTTGTTTGTTTGGGTTTTTTTTAATTGTTTTTTGTTTGGTTGGGTTTTTTTTGTTTTGTTAATTTTTCTGTAGAATAGAACCTTACAATCTGAATGCTGTGGGAATATATTGCTGGTCAGATCAGTGAAAATTTGTAGTAATCCAGTCTGGAGGGTGTTAGCTTAAATTTGTATTATTCTGACTGTATGGATGAGCTTTTTGTGATGTGGGTAGGAGCAGAAGAGATAGCAGAAGGGTAGGTGGTTAGAGTTTGGCTAATCATGTTGTACTGAGTAATGACCTTTAGAGTGATGGCACTGTGACACAGAGGTGATTTTTTGAGCTGTGTATAAATCATCCAGAAACTGGCAGATTTTCCCAGACTGAAATAATTTCCGTGTAGATCAAGTGGCATTTAAACCATGGACAATGTTTTCTGGACTCCAGTTTGCTCCTTTTCTACCAATCTGTCTCTAAATGTCTATCTTCCCTTTCTAAAAAAAAAATATGGTTTTTTTTCTGTATTCAGTAACTCCTCAGGTAAGAGAAGTTGTGACTTATTTATCAAACTTATGCCGTATTTGCTTTCAAATTCGTTTTTTTTAATGCAAGGAGTTACTTCTTAAGCTTAAGTATATCCCTGTTTTGTGGGGGTTTTTGTTTGGGTTTTTTTGTTTATTTTTTGTTTTGTTTGCTTTTGAGGTTGGTGGTTTTTGTGGGTGAGGGGGTTTTTTTTTTTGTTTGTTTGTTTTGTTTTTGTTTTGTTTTTGTTTGTTTTTGGTTTTGTTTTTTTGTTTGTTTTTTTTTTTGTCTTTCTAAACTCAGGTGATTGCAAATAGTTATAGGATACAAACCAGTAACAAATACAGAATGTGGATGGTATCAAGGTGATTTTCAGTATGATATTAAGTAGGTATTTCACACATCAAAATGAGGGGTTGGATGGGGCTCTCATTTTCTGGATATTTGTTTCTGAAAATGGGAGCTGTTCTTAGTTTCTTAGAACCTGTTTCCAAGAGGTTGGTGAAGTAACATTAAAGGTTCTTTTTACCTGGAGTCACTTCAGCTCCTGTGCATAAAATACGTGTTGATGGAAAGCATCTGTTCTGTGTGGTGGTTGATACCAAAATGAATAACATATCATATGATCTTTCCTAAAGGGAAGCTGAAGAATCCAAAAAAGGTCATAAAATAAAATGAAGAACTATCATTGCTGGTGCTTAGCTGACTTGTTCAAATCAGAGGCATTCCTTGTTATTAGATATATTTCACTCATTTATAACTTTTATTCTTTCTTCATCATCTCTGCAGCAACTCCTGCAACGTTTATCATACTATTTTATTAATGTGAGTTCAGTGTCCATAGCCTCAAACTGAAGGATTTTACAGTTTTGCTTTTTTTTTTTGGTTGAAGTAGTACAAAATGTCAAAAATTAGAAGGAAGGTCACAGTGGAAAATACCAAGACCATATCCGATAGCACATCCCGAAGACCCAGTGTGTTTGAAAGGCTTGGACCCAGCACTGGAAGTACTGCAGAGGTGAGTTGTAAAAGTGTTCTTCTCCTCTCCACCCCAGCATCTTCTTTTCCAGGATTTAGATGATGGGAAAGTGTAGCTCACAAGTAGCAAATACTCAGATGTCACAGATATTAGTAAAGGTGAAAAGAACTCCTTAACATGTGGTTGTTCAACATACTAATAACTAGAATATTCGGATAACGTGTGTTGTCCCAGCTTGTGGAGAGGAGCAGTAGTACTGTACATATTAATAGAATTTGCATCAACCTAAATTTTTCTCTGCCAGACCTGATGCTCATTGTTGGTTTTTGTTTTTGGTTTTTTTTTTTTTTTTTTAATTATATTACTGGTGGACAGAAATTACAGATATATGGGAGTAATGTGGAGTCATTTGTTTGTTCTGCCACACTCACACCAATGGTATTTCCAGAAATGAGTGTGAAATTCACCCAGTGATGTCTGTCTCTTAGACACAGTGCCGTAACTGGCTGAAGACTGGCAACTGCCTCTATGGGAACACATGTAGATTCGTACATGGCCCTTCACCACGAGGTAAAGGCTATAGCAGCAGTTATAGAAGGTAAATCAAGAACTCACTTTGAATTCTTCACATGCTGTAGGAAAAATAGCTTTTGCAACTGTGTCTTTTGTTTTGTTTCTTTTTTTTTTAAGTGAAATGCTGTTGTGTGCCTAATGGTATGTTTTATCAATAACCAATTGCATTGTGAAGCTGCTCAAGACAATTTAGCAACTTGCAGTGGGTTTTCTCAGGGTTTGTGTGTATGTAGCTTTAAGAAATGAACAGAATCCACTGAATGCAGATTAACATCTTATATTACTTGAAATGGGAAGTTTAAGTGCCTTAATACTTTTTTTGTGTAACGTCACTGCAGCTTCTGATATGCCTTTCTGTCCTTTACTAAAATGCTGTCTCGCAGGTACTTTCTGCAGCACTCACATACTTGCAGCCATTCTGCCGCTGCGGTATTGTTTGGTGAATAAGGTGTCTATTCTTTCTCTCCTGTTGTGAGAAACCAATTCTCTTCAAGATGTAGTTCTATGACTTTGTCTGATACAGAACAGATATCCTGCATCATAGGAGGAGATCCAAAAAGTAACTCCATTTTTCAAATGAGAGTATTTTTACTATCTGCCTCTTCATTTGTTACTGTAATTTAAAAATACTGCGTTTCTCAACTGTCCTTTTTGTGGCATAATGCCACTGAAACAAAATGTGGCAGTAACTTTGTGATACTCTTGCTATAAGGAGCAAAAACCACAGTTTCAGCATAGTACCTCTTTGTATGAAGGCTTCGCATTTTAGAAACAACTGCCCTTCATAATGCTACAGTAGTGGCAGTGTTTGCCCCTAGATTTACAGATGGACACACTAAAGTATCAAAGTGTAAAGCCACAACAGGAAGGTTGGTATGAGATTAGGGTTCTGTTTCTGTCTCTTTTTCCTAGTCTTGTGGCATACTCTCAGGATGATCTTGACTTGACTTGTTTGATCTTCCATTGTTTCTAAGGTGGTAGCAGCTGGGATACAAAATACATCACTGAGTTTAATGTTTCTTTCGGAGTGTAAAAAAAATTTTACTCTGTTCTGTACTGAATGTTCCAAATGAGAAAAATGAGTGATTTACTGGTAGAAATTGAATTTTAAAACTTCTAGAATGTCACTTTCTGCTTGCTTTCAGTGTTTAGAACATTCAGTACATAGTTCTGCTTGGCCATTTGAAGAAAAGTGACATTTCTTTTAATGATTAAAGCTGTGTTTCTGCTTCACTGTCACTAGTGACATTTAAGAATAACATCAGTTTACTTCTTTTTATTGATGACTTTTTTTATTGGGACTATATGAAAAAGTCAAAGGACAAATCTTGCTGCTTATTTGCTTGACACATTTAACATTTAAGTGTTCTTAAAAAGGAGGAAGAAGCCTCTACCTGCCTTACACATACACGCACACCAGAACAGACAAATGAAAAAGGCATGCTTGCCTTCAGAAGTTTCTGGTAATACCTCATGGCCAGGCAAAGAAAAAAATGATTTATGTACATGATAAAATGATGACAATTTCATGCCATTTAACATTACAGAGATTTTTACAAATGTTATCCAGAATTTTGAATGCAATTTTATTGGCTCTTGCAAGCCAAGCTCATGCTGCTTCCACAGCAATTCAGTTCAAGCAGTATTCTTGTTCAGGTATCTGAGACAACATAATGGTGGTATGTCTACATGCATTCAGCCAGACCTGCTGGTGAAGGCTTTTGTCTGCTTTGCAAGCAGTTCGGTAGGACAAAGCAAGTCTTGCTACCTTTCTGTCTTGCCTTTTTGGTTTCAAACCTGTCTGAAATAAATCTCACTGTTAATGGTTTTTATCTGACTATAACGCCTCCCAGAACTCAGAATCTCACCAGGCAGTAGGAAAACTTGACTCTAAAGTGTGAAGAAGACTCTTAAGCCTGGTTTCACTATAACTCCATTTCAGCGTTAATGCTGCCTCTCACAGCATGAATTTTAATCTTGCTGTTACAAAAAATGGAACCTAGTATATTTGAGCATGCAAAACTTTCCTGATGAGGATAGTAAGAATTTGCTAATAGACCTGCCAGTCTTCCAGGCGTCCAAAGTATGGAGAAGCTAACAAGAAAAGAGCTGTATGTAAACATGCTATCCCACAAGGAACTTTCCTCTATTGCTCCACTTGTAAATTGTTGGATAGTTGCTTGACTGCTTCCTGCTGGTTCCCTTATACCGTCTACATATGTATCTATGCCATCATAACTTCCCTTTCTTAGCCTGTTTGATCATGTTCATTCTGGATCATTAAACCATTTTTAAAAACCCAATCAGCAGTGATATTGGGTAAGAACTTCCTGATTTTGTGAGGTTCAAATATTGCTGTATGGGAAACTGAAAAAAAATGGGACAGTATTTCATGAGCAATTATAATATGTACATTACACACTAATAATTGTCATCTGCTAATGCCTGCATGTGTGTGCACACAAACATACACAGATATGCTCAAAAAGTATGTTGTAATGTGTGCCTGCTGCTGGGTAGTTACTCCTGACGCTGTTAAGAGGTACAGAAGCAAATGGAGGGACTGTTACGAACGTGTATTTTCTAACCAAGCTGCTGAATATGCAGAACTGAACGGTTGCACGAGTAATGCGGTTTAAAATCACTTAATGTCACTGCTTAAATTTTGAAATAATGAAATTCTACATTTTAATCCCTACTTAAGAAGTAAGCCCAGCACAAAATATTAAGTCGTTTTTTTGTCGAGTAGTTTTCTGCTTTCAGTGTACGGGGATAATGCTGTGGAGCCTTTTGTGTGAAAGTTTCTACCAGTTGCAGTCTAGCCACATGTTTAACTGTAGAAGTGAAACTATAGTTACCTGTTGGAATTCAGCAGTGTGTATTACCTGTAATAATCAAAGATCCCTTTTGGAGAGGAAGCAAGTGTAAGGTTAGGTAGAAAAGAAGCCAAATTAAAGTTGTGGTGTACCTGAAAGAAAAATCAGACCTCTTGTTTTTCTGTGCATTAAGCTAAAGTATCTGAAAACTATTCAGTTTTCTGAATAATTGTTTCTTAAATTTTGACAAATTTTCAGTCTTAATTTATTAGACTTTTTTGGGGATTATGATGATTTTGAGAAAGGAGTGCTAGGATGGTTACCATGACACTTTGTCCCAGTGCCCTCCTAAAGCTGAAGAAGAAAAGAAAACAAACAGAAAAGCCCACTAACAAACTCCAAGCCTGAAGCTGTAGCTTTTTTCATTTCTGTGATTTCTTGGTAACTTCTGTAATCTTTAAGTAGATTTGAATAATAAGTATTTTCTTCCCTCCCATACTGAAAAAGATATTAATTGAGGGTGAAATGGTTTCAGTGTTTTTTCACCTGGTATATAGCTTTTTTTTTAAAAAAAAAAAAAGGTATTAAAAACCAAATACATGAGCTGCATTCAGTGGAAATTCTGTTGCTTTCTCCTTCAGCTACTGTTTTTTATACCTGAAATTGCTGCTGTTGAGGAACAATGTTACATTAGCTTACATTTTTTTTTTCCTTTAAAATTAATTTTCACTTTCACAAATTCAAATCCTTTGCGTCATAGCTAAGTTTTATTAAAAGTTAAGGCATATATTGTCAGTTTAATGTTTGAAGATAGTTTATTTGTTGAGGTGGCTGATGGTTGGAATGCTTCAGAGTGTTTCCGTAATGCAAAGGAATTAACTTTCTAAGATGGGTGAGGGGAAAAAAAAATGCTTGAATACCTTTGCTAAACTAATACCTTTTCTAAAGTCAGACACTTTAAAGATGATATGCATGCAAAGAAGATAACTTGTTTATATTTGTATGCTGGATATTATTTGATCCTTAGTGCTGAAAGAAGCAGCGTGCTACCATTTTGTGCCTTTCCTCCAATCTAGATTGAGCTGTATTTAAAACTTCATGAAGAATTAAATGCGTTTAAAATGAGAGCAGTCACTGGTCTTTTTCTTCTTGGGTCCTAAACCACTTAATCTTATGGCACAGTTTAAAGAATTAAATACTGACAACATTGCAAAAGAGGAAGTGGAAACCAATTACTGTTTTTCAAATATGCGCAGGTTGAAAATGAAATCATTAATTTAGATTTTTGTATGCATAAACTGTGAAAGTTTATGCTGTACTTATGTGACAGAGGAAGGGTGGGAGAAATTACACTTTTTAAATGGAAACCCTAATTCAGTCTGAAAAACTAATGCAAATTTCCTTATTCAAATAGTACATTTAACTTCTAATTGACTAAGGCAGTATCAGTATCTCTTTATGATTCTTTAGCATAAACTGATAGGTACAGATCCTGCACTTTCATACATCTATTTCATGGAAGAATCTGTAGTTAACAGCTGACATCCATCACAGAATTACAAAACTCAGTATCAGTCCAGATTTATATGAAGAGAAAATTTGTTTTCTTGAACTGAAAGATCATTTGAAGCAGCTCTTCTGTCCATCTGCTTTGCTTAGGAACTTGTTTGAATGCAAAGGTTATCATCTTTGAACTCGTAAGGGATAAATGAACTTGTGAATCCATACTAAGGTGACAAAATTACGTAGATGTGGTAGGGTACGATGTTCCCCTTCCCTTCCCATAATACCTTTCTACAGAAAACGTATGTTAACATTACATGACTGCTAGAGTTCATGCAATATTTTGTAATGAAGTAACAAAGTAATTATGTTAATGGAAAATGGAGGAGACCTCCAGGAGTGAATTTCTGGTGAATGGTCTTGCAACAGTGGTTTTTCTGTGGCAGTCTCACTAAGGTCATGGAAGGATGGCACTTAGGTCATGTTGTCTCCATTTGCAGGCTTCATCTGTATGTGGAGTTGTGCTTCTGTGTGACTGTCATTGCTAGTCTAAAGTAATTTGACTCTGCATTAATTGTGGTTTTCATATATATACACACATATATATATGTAAAAGATATATATTAAAATGGTGCAGCTTAATATGTGGAGAAGGCTAAAGATACCTTGAAAGACTTGGTAAGAGTGATTGTGGAACACACTGATGGTCAGAAAAAGATTTATTGTGGATAAGATCACCTGAAGCTGATCTAGAGTAGTAACTGAGTCATGTTATATACATGTAAAAGTAATATACATGTAAAAGTAATTTTTCTTCTTAGAGTCAAGTCTTCCTTGATGTTTTGAAAGAGCTGTTTTTTTAGACCACTTAAGCCCATTAGAACATTTTTTTTTATTCATCTATTTAACTTCTAGATTGGAGGTTTAGCTTCTTTATGTATATGCTAAATAAAAAAAGTAATGGCTTGTATTTGTTTAGAAATAGTCCCACAGAACTGGTTATATTATGTTTCTGCATTAAACAGGTCACCAGAAAGACCCACTGGAGATCTTCGGGAAAGAATGAAGAACAAACGTCAAGATGTTGAAGCAGAGCCACAGAAGCGAAGTACAGAGGAATCGTCCTCTCCTGTTAGGGTAAGAATGGAGTTTGCAGAACTCCAGAATCCCTCAGTAGCAATTGGGCAGTGTGTCCTAGAAGCCTGATCATGGTGACTTGTAATATTTAAAATGTTTTAATGAACTGATCATTTTGTACATAGCATGTGGCATATTTTATTATGAAGTGTCTTAACAATTGTATTATATTGCAATTTTGTAGCACTTTCTGGTCTTGTGGTGCCCAAAGATTTTACAAACCCCACAGACTAAAATATATTACAGATACTGGTATTTATTATTTAATAATAGTGCAGACTGTGGTTATTACCAAGAAAGCATATTAACTGTTGTTCCAATCATCCACTGTTTTTCCCCCAGTACGTACTCATATCCATTGTTTACATGCATTCTGACTCCAGTTTTTTCCCCCAGTACTTACTCATATCCATTGTTTACATGCATTCTGATTCCAGTTGTTCCAAATTTGCTTTTGATGAGACCACACAGTTACTGTTGTGCTGGTTAATTTCACCTTCCTCCTCACAGACTCATCAGCCATCCTAACTGCTTATTTTTTGGATTTTGCAAAAAATTCATCCATTGTCATTCTTATTTTATTATCATCTTTCTGCAGCCCTATACCCCTCAGATATCAGAACTTACTTGTTTTTAAATTGTATTATTTGTTCCTGATGTTACAAATGGATAGAGGCAGAGTTGGTAGTGTGACCCTGAACCCGTGTAACAGTAGCACCAGTGTATTCCTGCATCATGTTTTTTAAGATCATTTTCATATGAATAATGACTAAAAATTTTTATCTGTGAAAAATCAGGTTTGCTTCTGCAGATATTAACAGCATTCTGGTTTTATTTCCTCTCGGTCTGTTCCAATTTGCTGTGTAAAATGAATTTTTATGTCAGGTGTAAAGAAATCAACAGCAGCTGCTATCATTAAATTAAGAGAATGGCTTACCTTTCAATCATGTTTTCAGTTGCTGTTAATTTATGTAAACTTTTGATCTTTTTTACTTGAATGTGATTCTTTTATTTTTCTAATAGTTTGAATAAACTGTTCAGTTATTGAGTACATGGTTGGTGGGAGAAGTGTTTTTGTCCAACCGTTATTAAAAACTTATCATTACTTCTTCTGTCCAACTGACAACTGTACAACTCTGATTTTGATGTAATTCTTACTTTTGGTAAGAATTCCTGCTTTTTATAGTGTGTTCTATTAATGTAATAATAAAGTATGTTTAAACAACTAAAACCCAAATAAAGATGAACTTGAAGCAGGCATCAAAAGGCATCATAGAATTAGTGGGTCTGTTAAAGTACCCAGGAATTATTTACAGGGTAAGCGCGCTGCAGAGAAAAAAAAATTACTCTGCTTCAATCTCATAAAACAAAAGGCTGAGGAAACCACTGAGCTTTTATATTATTTACATGGAGGCAACTTTCAAATGTGGGATATCCAAAGAAAATATTCTGGAACAATAGATGAAGAGGGACAGTCATCAAGAGTTGCATTGCAAAGAACCAGGATATCTAAAAGAACAGAAGACTGAACTGGCTGAACTGCTAACAAAAATCTTGCTCCATCATTAGAGCGACTACTATGGTCGAGGTCTAATATCTGATGTTTCCATCTCTTACTAAAGCTTTTGGGAAAACAGAGGAGCTGGATAAGAAATCTTAACTTTGTTTTGAAATAATGAAAAGTAGCTTATTCCGTAAAAAGTTTCATAATTATGGTTTGGTTTTTTTTTTTCTTTCCTCCAAACACCAGCACTGTTCCTCCAGGCAGAATTTGTGCTTCACCAGTCTACTAGCATGAAAGTTTAACAGAACGTAGGGGTTAAGAAAGAACTGTTTGGTACAGGTGAAACCTTAAATAGCTTCTTTTGAAACAAGGCTTTTGAGGTAATTGAAGAATAGCAGGTATAATATTGTCAGGCTTAGAAGCTAGCTAAGGGGAAAATTTTAGATTAATTTCAAATGATAAAGTTACAGAGGATGTTATGGTGCTTCATCTAAAGAGCTATAACTTTTTAAGAATGTGAAAAAAATGTTGGAGATCCCTAATGTCAAACTTTACAGAAGATACAAAAACAGTTGAGATTACTAAAGTCTGAGGAATGCCACAGAGGTTGGGGAAAGATAGTTTTTGTCAGTACAATGGCAGGTGAAACTTGGTGTTGGCAAGTGCAAGGTAATGCACAATTAAGAATGTATTTAAAACAAAGAATCATGAATAAATATTTGAAAAGTAACTGAAGCCATCCAGTAGAAAAAAGTTATTGTGGACAGCTCAATAAAGCTATCTGTTCAAAGTGCAGTCACAGTTGCAGAAGCAAACACTCAGGTATATAAAAATGGAATAGAAAATGGTCAATATTATGTTGTACTAATTCATGGTCCAGTTTTATTTGAAATGCTGTTTGGCTGCGATCACCTGTATGCAAGCAAATACAAAGGTATTTTTGAAGTGGGCAAGGAAGTGAGAGACTGGAGAGAAAAAAGGACATGTGGTGAATGGATGTAATGTATGGTTGAGAGAATGTAAATTAGATGCGTCATGTTCATACTTTATCCCAGTAGAAAGAGTGGCAAATTTTAAATGATGAGGGGAAATGCTGTTTATGTTATATACGACAAATCTACCTGATTGCCAGAAGATACATTCAAAAACCTGAATAGGTTCCACAAAAAGTTGAGACAATATAACTAGTATAAAATCATCTTAGAAGGCATTTCTTGTTCTTTGGAGACATAAGATAACTGTTAATACAGCACAATCTGTGTGTATTTAGGAAGAAACTTCCTGTAAGGACAGCTTATAGAATATATTCCTTATATCTTCATGTCTTGTACTGTTATTTTCGGAGACAATATGCTACATTACATGGACAACTACATTGAACTCAGTTGTTTCTGTATTTCTCAGATTTGTGCTCAGAATTACTTCAGCACTGTCTGTAGTGTATCAATTACTATACAAATAGATTAGGTTTATGCTGCTACTGTATTTAGTTGGAAATTTTTATGTTGAGATTTTCTCTGTATTATGAAGACGGCTACATTGGAATATATGAAGTATTAGCTGAAGCGTTACCTGGGAGGTTTGTGTGATTCGGGAGAGTGGGAAGGACTTAATGAACATTTAGGAAAGGGTTTTTGTAAGGATTGTGTATTACCTGTTTTGTATCTGTGCTCTTTATCAGTATGGCGTTTGAGTATCTCTGCTAGAAATGGAAGTCAGCATTGTCTTCCATCTCTGAAATGGAAACAATGCCGGTTAATTTCAGGGAAACTTCAGTTTCATTTTCTTGTACATTTGTGTAGTGTGGTAGTAGTTTACACTATAAAGGTATTATACCTAGAGCAAAATAGTACTGTGCTTGCCTAGAAGATTCTATCTGTAATACGTGATAGCTTATTTTAGATTTAAAGGAATCTGTGCTTTTTAATTAGTTTATATTTCTGCTTCATGTACATGTGCTGATGAGGCTGAAACTGAAGTTCTGCCTCATAAGAATTGTAGGTTGTAAGAGTTTTATAAATATTCTCTCTATTGGTGTTCATAAAATAATACGCCTGGGCTAGAAGTATGTTTTGCCAACTGGATGAGTCCTTTTGTGCTTGTCCAGACTCCTCTGGCTGTGATGGGAAATTCATTCAAGTAGACATCAAGTCTTGTGCTGTAGGGTGCTGATCGTATCTTACAGGGTGTGGAACTTCAGCTTAAGTAGATGTTAAATAAAATCTCACAGAATTCAGCCATAATGTCGTGAGTTTGTTTTGGTTTGTTGGGTTTGTTTGTTTGTTTGTTTGTTTTTTTTTTCCTAAGTAGCATTTCTTCTGAATGTCAAATTAACCGATAATTAAACTATAATCATCTAGCACATGTAAATGGTTTGACTGTGAGCACATACCTGAGAACAGCAAAATAAGGTCTACTAACTTGTTTACTTTTAGGACAATCCACAGTTTCTTTATTTTTGGGGTTTTTTTAATAAACAAGTATATTGTGAAAGTTTATTATTTCTTGCCTAGTAAATGGGTTTTTTTCAGAGTCTGCAGAAAAATAGTTCACAAGTGTGGTTAAACTTGATGCAGCGTCTTCAAGTACAAGTCAAAGACATTCTGCTGGCCTTTGGAGCTTGCCTTACTTTATTCTTGTCTTACTAAGGGAGAGACAAAAAAACCTCTGTGAAGTACAAGCAGGTCTATAGGAAGGAAATATTTCCCATAGTATGAGAGAATTAAATGTGTTGTAAGTGAAATAAGTATAATGAAAGGAATACCTTGAAGATTTTGCAATGAGAAAATTCAAATATGTCTTCTAAACCATCATAATTTAAATTCTTGATTTGTGACCCCAGGAATATATACTCAATTTCTAAACTGAGATTTGTTTTTCAAGATGCAGTATTACCAGAATCTTTCTCCTGGCAAATAAACTGAAGTCATTTAGTGTATAAATGGGCTTGGATCAAGTTGTCCAGACTTGTAAAATAGCATGCTTGAGTAAAAATTGTCTATTCCCTTCCCCTATATTCAGTAATTCAATAAAATTCCTTTCATAGACGTTTTTGCTCTCAATTCTTCTGTAGAAGTGTAATTGTGCCGCTACTGAACCACTCCACTGAAAAGAGAAAATAAAGGTTGTTTCTAGACGCTTGTATTTGGTTGTAAGTTTGGAGATGTAGGCAATACTACACAGGTTGTATAGTATTTTCAGCATAAGTCATTGAATTGATCTTGAAGCATTCCAACTTACTTGTATGGTCTCTGCTGACAAGTGATTTTGGAATTGGCTTTTAGAAGTTTGGTTTTCTTTAAATCAGTATATAGAGGATATCCTAAAATGCGTATTTCAGTTTGCTAGTAAAAAGTAGTGTTGGACTAATAGAAACTAGTGTTTGTATTTCAGAAATTGTTTATTTGTTTATATTGTAAGAGTTGGAGTATAGAGTGGAAGTACACAGTTAAATACAACAGATGCAGTCTTCAAGGAAGGCAGTCTAGAAAAATTAAGATACTCTTAATAAAGAGTGGTTGCTTGGCAGGCTTGTTGATGAAGTTAGGGTTTTCAAACCTCATTAGAGGAATTTTCTTTTGAAGTAACTTGCTTTGTGTAGTGCAGTTCTTGCTCTTAGACTGAAATGTCTTTAGTACATCTTGTGGTGATGGCTTAGGTGATGTCAATAACAAACACGACGTGATAGGTTAGCATCTTGTGCATCATTTCAGAGATTCTGTTATGAAATGGAGAAAACTCTCTTTCTTCTCCTCCCACCTCTTTTTTTCCTTATTCTACAAGCTGCTTTAAATTAAACATGACACAGATTAGTTCTTTACTGTGAAACTCCTTTGTGTTACATAGCAACTGGTTGCTTCTGAGCCTTTGAATATAGTACACTGAATGCATCAAGATGAGAGGCTTGAGAATAGCTGTGCTGAAGCGTCTGGTTTAGTTCACTAGGTAAAATAAATAACAGTACTTGTTCTGTCATCATATTAAGCTAGAGATAAGATTTTAACATTTAGTGAGTAAAAAGGAATAGTTGAATTTTACTCACTTGGGAGTGACTATCCACAAGCTTATGTTATTTCCTTACTGTATTTCTAAGGTGATGTTAAGGATTTAAATTAAGTAAAAATCTAAGTCCCAGTAAGAAATAGCTAGTGAAATTCTCAGGTGTCTCCTTCTCTTGGTATAAAAGCAAAGGTTTTCTACGTATCAACACTGAAGAATCCCCAAAAGGCAAAAGAAGGCACTGTGGGAGGTGAGAACAAAAGGGATATGGAACAGACTTTCATTATCTGCTCTTTCTGGTTTCCTACTTAATAAATTAACCTGAGACACTTCTAAGCTTGAATGTTCTTTTTTTTTTTTTTTTTTTTTTCAAACAGTGAAAAAAATTTGTCCTGTATTCTGCTTGATCCAAGGTAGATTATTTAGGGAATGTCACTTCAGCGGCAGCAATAATGTACCTATGTATCAATTACTACTGGAATTTAGTTGGGGGGAAAGAGCAGCAGGGGCTCAGCTACCTTTCGAAATGTCTCTTCTTTCCTGTAGGAGCGGTCTTTGGCTTCCTTAGGAGTCCACAGGACCATCTGCTGCATGCAGAATGATGCTGCTGCAATAATTAGACTCAACTAATAGCTCAGGGCCAGTGAAAGTTCAAATATAGAGTTATCAACAAAACTTGATTCCAGTGTGTTGCTTTAGACTTTTTTTTCTTCCCTTCCTTCTCCCAGCCAAGAGTCTCTGGGGATTTTATTTTTTATTTTGTTATTTCCCCCAATTCTTTGTCCTCTGGAGTGTGCAATGGTTCAGCTTCTGAGGCTCATCTGCCTTGCATAAAAGTATTCTTACTTACAGCTGAGAACTCTCACTCAAGCTGGTAAAATTAGACTCTTCCAATGTTTATTAAGCTATCAGTCTCAAGAACCTGATCTGTTCTTTCAGTTCCTGTTTTAAACTTTGTTCTCTGATACATGCTTGATCCTTGCCCTGCCCCTAAACCTTACTTTACAAAGCCTTTTTTCTATTTTCCTCATCTGCTATTTGCATACTGATTATGTGAAATTGCATTTGATCATGTTGCCTGTGGAATCTCTCCTTATTTAAGAAGGTATTTGTTCAGCAGGCTAAAGGGAGAAATACTTTTTGAACTATAAAAAAGAAACAGCCAAAATGCCATGTAAAATGTACCTTCTTCTTCAGGCTTCTTTTAAAATAAAGATGTTTACTCTAATGCAGCATTTTTCCCCTTATAGAAAGAGTCTTCACGAGGAAGACACAGGGAAAAGGAGGATATCAAAATTACAAAGGAGAGAACGCCAGAAAGTGAAGAGGAAAATGGGGATTGGGAAACAAATAGAGAAGGTAAGTGTAATGAAACGAATGGTCCCTCTATAGCTCTATGAATTACAGGATTACTGGGCTGTATGTAAAGTAGAATGTTTGAAGATTTGGTCTGTAAACAGAATACTTCTATGCAGTAGCCATTAATTTTTAGTTTTGGAGGTGAGCAAAGAAGCAGTCTTTGCTTTGTAGTTGGGCTGCTACAGTGATAAAACCAACTTATTTTAAAAACACATGCGTTTTTTCTCTTCTAAAGACTCCTCAGACAGCAAGAAACTTGGCCATAGGCTACTCTACAGCAGAACCTTTCACATTTAGATCACTAGTTGAATCCAAGTTACATCCAAAGTAATTTCAGAATTGAGCAGTCTGAGGAGAGAGAATAACTCTTTTGAATTAAAAAGTTAGCCAGGTTTTGTTGCATAATTTGTAATGGTGTAGGCTGTCTCATTAACAAGGGCTTCATTGGATGAGTATAACAACAATCTGAAAACACTGCAGGAGTGGTAGCAGTCTTGCATTACCTTCTGTACTCATTTTTGTTTGCATGGGCTTTTTTGTTTTGTTTAGTGGTTAAAAGCTGTTTTTATTGTCCTTGTTTATAATACTTGTCTGTTTAAGATGTGGACAGTTGAGGAAAAGACTGACTGTTTTCTCCCGAGTTTCACTTTTGTTAGAGACCCAGCTGGCCTGACAGTGAAATTACTGCAGGTTCTAATAACTGTAGCGTTTGTGTAGTTTTGTGTCACTGTTTCAGAAGTAGTTACAATATTGCAATAGAAGATGAGAGTTCTGATCCGTTCTAAGTGAATTCAGATACAGTGAAGGTATTTGCAGTTAAGTATACTACAAGTTGTTTGTGGGATGAAGCTCCTCTGTAAATTTCATTGGGTAGGTAACTTTGGCATGTGAAGTGGTGGAAACACTGTTTTGTGTGTCACAGTACATGAATAGAAGGTGTGATATATTTTCACTCCGTTCTAAATTTTCTTTTCAGCATGATTTAAGAAACTGCAACCTATGACATGTATACATGGAAGTAGAATCTTAAGTCAAAAAAATCTGGAACATAGAACCCTCAAGTGTTATATAAATATATAGTGTGAATACCTGAAGTTCTACACATTGAGGCTTTCATCTTGAGTAATGTTGATTGTAGCTATATGGCTGAAGTAGGATTAGTATCTGTTAAGTTCTACTGAGTGCTGTATAAGCAGGTAGATGGACTGGGAAAGAGCCTGTGCTGTTAGGAACTGCCCCTCTCTATGAGCTGTTTCCATGCGTTCTTGGCACATAAATGGCATTTGTAGACTAAGTTCAGTTATTGCAGAACCTTTTATATAGTTCCTGTGTGTAGGAGGGAGAGTGAAAGCTAATAACTTCTTAATGACGTCATCTTTTCTCTGACAGTTATTTTCCTAAGGTGCTTTTTGAGCATTAGACTTAAATAGCCTTATAATAAGAAATGCAAGCACAGTGAGTAAACTGCTTTAATTTTCAGTAAGATTTCAGTTGCAAAGCTTGAAACGTGCTATTAACTAGCCATGACTTAATGAAAAAGTGAGAGAAATAGCACCTTTTCTGATACAAAAACCAAACAGTAATAATATTTAAAAACAGAAATAAACTCTTGTAGTGTGCATTAATCCAGTGAGAGAAGTTATACAGACCTCTTATTTTAAATTCAATTTGTAGATATAATTAAGTGTATCAATTGATTTGCGAGATACTCTATTAAACAAAGCCGTCTAGTATCATGCATCAGTATTTAGATCTGTTTCATATGAGATTTCCCAGTTAAGTAGTGCTCTACATGTTTTTGCACTTCATGAAGATGTACTCCTTTTTGTTATTTAAATATAAATAAGCGGTTTACTGAGTTTCCCTTGCTAACTAAGCTTAATTGATGCATGTCTCCAAAAGAAGCAAAGGTGTTTTTGTTAATGGAGTTTAAAAACTTAACTGCAGTTTCTGTGGAACTAACTGGAATTATTTCAAGTTTACACACATAATTGAAGAGATTTGACTTAGCTTCATTGATCCATTCATGCAGTGCTTAAAAGTCACTGAAATATTTATGCATTGCATCCAGTACGCTAAATATTATTATTTCATATGTAATTGTTTAGTGATCTATTTACTTTTTTTTTTTTTTTTAAATAAAGACTCTGATAATGGAGATGTTAATTACGATTATGATCATGAGCTGTCTTTGGAAATGAAGCGCCAAAAGATTCAGAGAGAACTCATGAAATTGGAGCAGGAAAATATGGAGAAACGAGAGGATATAGTCATTAAAAAAGAGGTTTGTATCATGTCAATATGAAACGAAAAATAAAAATTCAGCAGCCACTTCATAGCTTTCTAATTGTTTCCTTTAAGATTTAAGCTTCCTGGGCTACAAATGCATTATTGTATTACATAGTAGTAAATAACTGGCACATGTGTAAGTTAGCATGGGACTTGGATGTTATTTGTGAGAATCTGGTCAATCATCCAGCGCCATAACCAAGTGTTCTGCTTTATGAAGTCTGCTGCTAAAGGAGTAGGACAAACTTGAATGCTCACTGGGCACATATTGATTTTAAACTTTGAGTTATAGTTTTTGTGATCTACTGCAGAGTGCATCATCTTATCTGCCCCCATCCTTTTCCTGTCATCTTCCTTTTATGATGTTCTCTGAAAATGATACAGTTAGTTTATTTGAGGTAGATTTGTACATGGTTAAGATCTCTGATGTAGGCTGTTACTGAATTTACATATTTGACACATACAGTTAAGTTTTTGGGCATCAGTATCAGTTAATATATTCTTTTCCTCAAGATTTCTCCAGAGGTGGTTAGATCTAAATTATCACCATCGCCATCACCAAGAAAGTCTAGCAAATCTCCAAAACGAAGATCCAGTCCCAAATCATCATCTTCAGCTAGTAAGAAAGAGAAGAAAGCATCTACTGTATCTTCCCCACTTCTGGATCAACAGAGGTCAGTATATAAATGCATCTTGCGAGAAAAGTGAGAAGAGAGAACCACACTGATTTTTATTACTGGGTTCTTCGTAAATAGTATGGGTTTTCATTATCCTTGCTTTCAGGACTTTTGATTCTGTAACTTTAGAGGAAGTTCTCTAAATTGTGCACTGTGAATCATCTTATGCAGTAAACTGTTACATTAATGTAGCTGCCAGTTGATTAATTTCATGGTTTACAAGCAGACCTTCTCTCTGAATGTCCAGAATCTCTGAGAGGTAATGAGGAAATATGAACCATTAAAAAAGTGGGAAGCAGTTTTATTTTGAGATGCTGCAGCCTATGAAGTGGCTCTTCTAGACTGAGGTGAAATTTTTATAATTCGACTACCTGCACGTTCTGTTGGTATTGCATATTGCTGGTCAAGAAATAATGTTTGACTTTCAAGGCAGGAGATTTTTCAGAATTCAGGAGGGGGAAAGGAAGTGGGGGATGTGAAAGGGAAGATAAACGCAAGGACAAGGTATGGGAAAATCACAGGAAGTTTGAACTGGGTACCTTGCCACCAAAAGTCAGTCTCCAAAACCTGTTCCTAAGTTATTGCTGGCTGCAAGACCCTTTGAATGACTGCAGCACTTAGATTAAGAGAGAAATTACTGCAGCAGAGTAAGCAGACACATCTGTATTTGCTAAGCAAAAATCCCCTTTAAAACAGGGACAAAACAATGTTTCTGCTATGAGAATGTACAGCATGGGGTAATATGCTGCTGAATTCAGTATGCAGTGGTATCTAGTTCATAGGGTTTATGTCAGTGGTAGTTTATATGAAAAAATATATACCGTTTCATATCATGGGATGCATAGTAAAAAATATTCTTTATCCTGTGTCAGGAAGTTAACATTAAATTCAAGACATGAGTTGTTAGATAATTTTGTGTATGTGGTTGGGGTTTTGCATTGCAGACGTGAGAGGCTAAACAGGCAAGATGCTTTATTGAATTCTGATGTGTGCAGTTCATACAAGGGCATTTTAACTTTGAAAACTAGTTCTGTCTAAACAGGAGCAGTTCCTGGTTTTGTTCACATGCTTCAGAAATAAAGGTTATAAATGAAAGAGCTCAATGTGAATTTTTGCCATCTACATTCACCCTTCAGTCAAGTAGAGTTATTGAACACTGCTTTGCTCATGGAGTGGTGAATCCCATCCGAAAAGCTTCAAGGCCCTTTACATAATAACTTTCCTGCCACCATCTAAGAAATTATTGTTTGAAATAGTTGGCAGTCCTTCATGTTTCCTCCCCCCTTTTGATCTATCTCTAGGAGTTCTAAAAGTAACCAGAGTAAAAAGAAAGGCCCCCGTACCCCTAGTCCTCCTCCTCCAGTACAAGAGGAAACTCCCCTGGGGAAGAAACACAAAGAAAAACATAAAGCAAAAGAGCGTTCAGAAGAAAAGACAAGGGAGGTGAAAGAAAGAGGCCGTGACTTTGAAAGGCACAAGGAGAAAAAAGAGAAGCAGAGGTAAGTTATGTTGCATTATTAGCTTTTAACGTTAATGTAACCTTGCTTTTACCTTTCATAGAACACTGAATATTAAGGGATTTATACTTGCTTTGCCAACAACCTTTTTGGTACTCATTAAATATTTTAAGTGTACTATATAGATGTATTGATGGACTAATTAACAGATTGGTAGGTTTTAATTATAGAACTTAGTAAGTTTGTAAAATACCCTTTTGAAAGATCCATTACTTCTCAGGAATTGGTCTTTCACCAGTGGAGCAATTCATTTGCCAAAATCTTTATCAAAGTCATTCAGTTGTCCTCTTGCCTGCTCTTCTGAAATCTTAAAGGACTATTATCTTTCTAATCTGGCAGTGGAAGGTTTGAACTACCTAATACTCAGTAGATTAAAAGTGTTTCCGAAGTAGTCAAAGACTACTATGATTTTAGAATTACTTTGCTTTTGCACATATATATGTATGTGTGTGTGTATATCTCAAATGGTGGACTAGTATGACTGTTATTTTCTGAAGCATATGTGTCCATTTGAGTTGAAAAATACAACATCTGCATTTTTAAGTCCTGTATTCCCTTGATGAAAATAGGATACATGTTCGTGTTTACTTTGTAACTGGCATAACAAAGGAGTGGAAGACCAGTAGATGTGTATTTTTAATTGATTAAATAAATTATACCATACTTAGTTTAGATTATATTATTTCCCTCATGCTTGTACACTCCCATTACTGGGAAGGGTTCATAAACAATAGAAAAGAGCATTCTAGGTAGCGCTGGAAGGATCAAGAGAGTACTTGGCTTATTATTGTACTACAATCAGGTATTGCTGTGGTGACTGCAACTTTTTATTTCAGTGCTGGTTTTTTGTCTTTTTTTTTTTTTTTCTGCTAAGTAATAAAAATTAAGAAAGGTTCATCAAGTCTTCATCATGTACGGTAAGTGAAATAGTTGAGGGTTCTGACAGATCCCTTTGATTCATTTGCACCTGCGATAAGTGTTTGAAAATGGCTGTGAGCTTGAGGCTTCCTAAATAAAGTTATATTACAGAAATTTTTTAATAGACTAGCAAGATAATTCTACAGGGATAGGAATTCTGTTTCATGGACACATGAAATATGAGGTATAATTACGGGAATATAATTTTGCATTTACCATATTCTAGTTTTGTATTTTGCAGTCTAGTAATTAGCAAAAAATTCAGTGCATGTCTTGCATTCTTAAGTTTTGCTAGATCAAGGTAATTTCATATGTGAAATTATGGGTGGAATATATATTTCTATGAGATGGTTCTTGATCTTGTAAGTACAGGTTCTGTCTTGGAGTTGTAGTAGCGCCATATTATGCCTGTTAAACAAGCTGCTGTTTATGTTTCCCAGGGATGCCTCTGAAAGCTCCCATAGACAGAAGCGTTCTCCTAGTCCTGCAGATCATTCTGGCAGTAATTCTTCCCCTTCCAGGGAGTATTCACCGCCTGCTTCAAGGCGAAGACAAACCTCCCGAGCTCCAGCCAAGTCAGCCACTCACAAGCATAACTTCTCGCCGTCTCGCAGGTGGGAGGTCGATTGCACAGGTTTTGTTTCCATGAACAGTTGTAGTTTAGAAATTCCTTCTGTTGGTTTGTGTGTCTGTAATATGTGTGTGCCTCAAACACTTGAGCTCTGAGAATTTTGGTGGTGTTTTTTTTTTTTTTGCCAAGTTACTGCACTGAGAGTACCTGTGTTGTCAAGAGCACAAGTCATGGTGCAGGCTTCCATTTATCACTTCCTCTCATATGTTTTGGCTTCAGGTGGAACTTCAAAAGTCTTATATGAGACACAGTCAGCCTGTGAACTTTCTTATTTCTCACTTTCCCCCTTCTTAAAAAGTAGAAAATGTGAGAAGTCTTCTGTCTTGGAGATGAGGAAGGAGCAGAGTTTCTCTGCTCTGAAATGGGTAAGATGATACACAGATCCTGGCTCTACACATCTTTCCTGAAAAGCAAACACAATTGGCTAACCGGTACAGTACGAGGACAAATTCAGAGACCCTTCTTGCAGGAAGCTTTGGGGAAGTGGTCATCCTGCCAGTTCTAGGGGCCTTGGAAAAAAAATCTTTTGCCACCCATTAAAAAGGAAGGAGGAGACTTCTTATTTTGGTCTGAAGGAGTCTGTAAGCTCAGGTTTAGAATGGCAGTGCTAAATACTACTGCAGTCATATGTTTGTATAATGGAGAAGGAAGCATCCTTATTTTCAGCACTTCTATTGAAGGATGGGAGGAAGACACCAGATGTCATATATATCTGCATGCTGATAAAACAAGCAAAATAAACCCATTCATTCAGCAATCCTGAGAGTCGTAAGCATGCTCTTTTGCTGCTATGGTGACTCAGTTCAACTGGACAGTGTTGTATTGTTTTAATTTAGCCATCACTGATGGACATTTTCTCTCAATTAGATTGTTTATAGGGAAGGGAGTAAAGCAGCCTGTTCCCCCAGCAGCTGGTAAGGAGACTAAAAGAATACCTTTGCAGTACCCTTTTCTCCATCATTTTTTTTTTTTTTTTTTTTCCTAATCTACTCTGTATTTTGCTCATTACCACCTGCTTGGGGGGTCTGTGCAGACATATCAAGTGTGTGGAAAGGAACGCTGAGTGGGGAAGATAAATGAGCTTTCTTCTAGAAGCATGGGAGGATATTTTAAATGTTTTATTTGTCTCCAAACCATTGATAACTTTCCATGCAAACCAATTTTGGTGACCCCATGTTTCATGATAATGGTTTCATGGGGAAAAGTAAATGTAGTCTTGGTTTAAAGATGGTAAGTCATGGAATTATATTGTATTCTGTCAGTCATTTCTGACCTTGGCAGAATTTTACTTTGAGTGCTTTGGAAATTTTGCTACAAATTCTAGGCCATCTGTTTCACCTGTATGTGAGAGTGTCACATACAAATTGTCATTTTAAAGGCTCGAATATTGCTGAAGATTGCAGAGGTACTACCGCCTTTGATAAAGTAGTCCCCTCATTTGTGAAAAAATAAGAGCTTTGTCTGTATGATCTGGATGTTTATTTAAAGTCACCGACACTGTATATTGAAATTCAAAAGTGAGAACTAAACTACTTAAGTGGGATTTTTGAATTGGATTGTCCATGTGTGTTTTTTCTGACTCCTTTTCTCATTGGAGTCTCTGGAATTTTGTGAAGCAGAAGAGAATTGTGAGTTAAGGGTAATGCCTATTTCATGCAAAAACGTACTTGCAGATCACTTTGATGCTGATAAGGGAAAAATACCCTCAACTACTAAGCTCAAGGGCTTGAAATGTGTGTCCACATTAGACTCTGCAGAGGATAATGTATTGCAAGGAAATTTTTTTACTGTTGTGTAAATGATCTTTAGTTGAGCAATGGGATTTGGTGTTGGTTGATGAGAAAATGAACATGAGCCAGCAGTGTGCGCTCACAGCCCAGAAAGCCAACCGTATCCTGGGCTGCATCAAAAGGAGCGTGACCAG
>WYDI02003496.1:0-25811 GCA_009867235.2 Psittacus erithacus
CACCCCCAAGTCCTTCTCTGCAGGGCTGCTCTGAATCTCTTCTCTGCCCAACCTGTAGCTGTGCCTGGGATTGCTCTAACAGAGGTATGGATTGCTCTGATCCAGGTATGGACTGCTCTGACCCAGGATTTAAGATCTTATATATGAAAGATGGGCAACCCATACCACAGTGACCCTAGTAACTGCCCTACAAATCAGCTGCTTTTGTTGAGGATGGCAAGAAGCCATCTGTCCCTTGAAGCTCAGAAACCAGAGTTTCCTTGCTAATCGTTCCATTCTGGATATTGTTCAGGCAAACTTAAAGATCAGTAGCTTGTACTTCTTTCCCCACAATCTACTGTATATTGCCGATACCATTTAGCAATCTGCTGCTTTTCAAGCCTGGGAAACACCTAACAGTCTGACGTCAAAACTCAGGTGACACAGAAAAACATTGTTATTCAACACCTTATTTCACCTCCTAGCAAACAGAAGCAGCCGGGACGGACACTTATCTGGGTAAGACCACAGTCTGAGCAAATACTTGGGATTTAGACAATGTGAGCTGAGGAAGGAGACTTGGAAGATGCCACAATTTGAGGGGGAGAGTTGTGTAAAGATGGGCAGAAGTATTTAAAGGAGATGAGATGGGCACAATAAAGAGGGAAATACATTTTTGCTGGCTCATGAAAATGAAACATACGCATGGCTTAATCTGCCACAACTGAAATCAATAAGAATTTTGCCAGTGAAGCAAAATAAAAGCAGAAATGAAAACAACATCTGACATTTGCTACATTAGACTCATACAAATTGCTGTAGTTAATAGCTTATGAGATGAATAATATACTATAGGCAGCAGATGATTTTAAACTTTCATTTTCACAGTATGAAGGTGTCATGACCAGAAGAGTTCTGAACTTTGTAAAGGCTACGTATGCTGAGTCGTATTTAGAAAGAGATTTTCCATTTGGAGAGCCATGCTGAATCTCGCACAGAACAAGAACATATGAGAGGAAAAAAGATAAAAATGTAACACAGAGATGAAGATGCACGCTCAAGAATGGAAAAGAATTTGAATAAAATTTGTTGTAAATAATTTGTTATAGAAGTAGCCCTCCTAAACTTAACTTCTTGGAATGTAAAAGGCAAAATATTTCTCTAAATTATTAATGTTTGAGAACTGATCATATAAGCCTCAGAGGCCAGCATCTTATCCAGTATAAATGAAAGCAGCTGGCCTTGTACCTTTAAGATCATGTGATGGCTGCTGAGCAGTCACCATGGAAAGCTTGGTATTCAGAAATTATTATCTTTCTAAGCACAGAACACATAATGAAGATAAGGCAGAACAGAGAAACAGGCCTTGGACTATCACATGAAAAGCCAGGGATACTTAGTCATGCAGGCAACAGACCTGCACTGCGAAACAGCAGAAGAAAGACATGAGGAACTGGGGATCAGGCGGATCATGTCCCACTGACCCCGAACAACCTTTGGGTAAGGAGCAGAGCATTATCAAGCCACCACAATTAGATGCAGCTCCAGCATTTCAGGGCAGTCAAATCTGGGGTTAGGTCCCATTCTGAGAACTGTGTTTGTTAAAGACATTTCACAATTTACAGCCCTTAGAATGCAACAGGTTCCAATATCATCGTTTTCTGAATACTGTCTGCATAGCAGATGTTGTGTGTGTGTACACTATCCCTCAAGCTTCTGCCATCTGCTTTTTACCTATTAGGTCAGGTATTCATGGTTTTTAGTCAAAAGAATAAAATGTGGAGGTTTCATCTTCAGAAAAAGGAAGTGTGGGATTTCTTCAGTTATTCTCTGCACACTTGCAAAACCTTGTTAGAGATTTCTGAAAACACATTTACAGCAGAAAGTGGAATGATTCCCCTTTAATCATGTAGAAAAAATTAGAGTAGGGCTGTAAGAGGGTGAATTGGCAGCATGCACAATGGAGCCTGACACCACCTGGCTTTCTTCCCCCTTCTTCAATAAGCAAAGTGTAATATGAAAAGGCACCATGGAGACAGAGAGCTCTGATACCCGGCAAGGTGTGGAGGAGGAAGAGTAACACTGGATGAATGCTGATATGTAGTAAAAGTCAGGGATGTCAAAAATGGGTCAGATCCCTAGTTCTTTGAGGACCTCACACTGCCATCCCTGGCCAGTAGTGGGTCAGACCCCAGGTGATATGAAAGAGGTAACCAGCACCAGATGCACAGAACCAGGACCACAGTGCTCAAAAGTTGCCCACTCCTCTTCCCTTCTTCCCACAAGAGACACAAGCCAAGCAGCAGACATTTTAATGGGCCATTGCTGGTGATGGACCAGTTGTGACACTTGTCAAGTTCCTCATTACCAGCTCCAGACAGATGGCAATCATTGCAGATCTCATAGCTTAAGCTCAGCATCTTTTCTGATTACTGTTTGTGTACAGGAACCATCCCTGCTGCAGCAAGTTCTTTTGCCATTTCTTCGTATTCAAATAGTATTTATAGCATTATATTAAAAAAAAAAATGTTTTAAACCTACTTCAATGTTGAAAGCTGCAAAAACCAAACAGCATGAATGCCTCACCTCATTTTCCAAGCCTTACAACACAGCCATGATATGATGGTTCTCTCTCAACTGGATCTTAGACATTTGCAATGCTCTGAAGCACTAGAGGCAAATGAAAACCCACCTTATGTGGAAATAAGTTGTATTCATCACTGATAAATGCACAGACAAGCAAAACTGTGCTAAGAAGAATGTTTGGAGAAAGTATATTCCCCATCCCAAACCAGACAGCTACAATCACCCAACCAGCAAGTAGAGGCACTGCCATGGAGATATCTATCATGCTTCAGGGAGGTGAGCAGTGAATGAAACCTCATTATTGACACGTCAGAAGAAATTAATTGTTCAACCAAGAGCAGACAAATTTTAGATAACAAACATGTAAACATCTCAGTTCTACCAAAATTAATTATGGAACAGGGAATGGGACACCTCAAACTGTTCACTGCACACAGTGCACCCAGTCTGATGTACCACTGAAGCCCAAAGGGACCCTTCCTACAGTTCCCAGGCCACCTTCTATGGGTAATCTCCTGTGCAGCCACCACTTTGTTGTTCATGCTGTCAGCAAAGCAGCAATTTCAAGGGTGAGTTTTCTCGCCTATAATGTGAAAATAGAACTGGATCAAAAGCAAAATCTCTTTTCCCAGAGGTCACCCATGCAGCAACTTTAGTCAGCACATGCTATCTTCAGCATCCAGAGGCACTCTGAAGATTGACTGACTGTCAACAGCAATAAAATCTCGAAATAAAAGCCCACAGCTGTAATCCTTGGTACAAGTTACAGGGTTTGCTCCATGTCCAGTTCACAGAGGGTAACATGTCCACAGCACCCACTTAAACTACAGTTCACTCCTTTCACTGTGTTTACACCATCAGCTGTTGGGAAACATGACTAGTACACTTCCTTGCTTTGAGGCTTAAGAACAAAGCATCTCTGCAGGCTGGAGCCTGCTCTGCTGGTTGCCTGAGTCAGACCAAGGTTATGTATGGAGACCAGGATCTCATTGATCATTCATCACTCCTCTGTCCATGTAGAACAGAGTCCCCTTCCATGTCCACCTTCCTCCCATCCCCAAACCAGTCTCTGCTCACCATTCTGTGGCTCTGAGGATGAGACAGGGATGCACAAGATCATCCCTACCACTGCTCTACCCAAAAGGGAGGCAAGGAAAAGCCATGGAGAGAAAGGCTTTCTCCTTCACATATGAGGATGTGTGCCAGTGGGGCAACAACCACTGTCACAGCACGTGCTGCTCATTACATATTCCCTCTTCTTTGAGTCAACTGCATTTTCCCATCTGTGGAGCAGAGCACTGTTTGCTAAGTCATATGTATATAAAAAAATAAAGATAAGGAAACTAAAAGCACCTCTACAATGTTATATTATCCAGGGTGGGTATGAGTTGCATTGCTCAATGTCCCAGTTTGCTCTATGCTCATAGGCAGCACTCTGCCACAGCTCAATAAATAAGTAATAGCAAAACAGATCCCTCAGTCAACTGCTTGTCAATAAAGGGAGAATGCTGTAAACTGCACCAGAGCATCTCCCAGAGGCCCATGCCTATCAGGGATGCTTGGAAAGACAACACATAAATAAATGCTATCCTAGTTCAAAATGGTGAGAAGAGCAAGTTACCCTGCTCAGATAACAAGCAATCAGTTTGCTCACTTTGAGTGCAACAACTTTGCAACACATCTCTGGGTCCCTTGCAAAATTCAAGGAAGCCTTCCAGGCACCACAAGGCAGAAAGTTCTCCTTTTGGGAGGATCATTATGGAAAAGCTAAAATCAGAAGAGAAAAAGAAGGGCAACACAGATTTGTTAGAATCCAACTTGCAAAGGCTACTGCATGCAGGTGAAATGAACAGGTATTGCTGGCGTAGACAACTCTTCATCTCACTTCTGCTCCTCATCTCTAGAAAATCTATAGGAAAAGTCAAAAGTTACATGACTTCTCCCACAGAGAGCAAAGAGGCCACACAAACCACTGACTTTGCGGGAAATGACACTTGGAATTCACAGAGCCCTGAGGAAGGAGAGAAAGGGAAATGTTCTGAAATCCCCATAAACCTTAAATTAAGCCAGGGATGCAGGGAGCTTTCAAAATACAGGATGAAAGGTCTTATTTATAGCAAGAATATAAAAACATTAAAAACTTGCTGTATTTGCAATGGTCTACAGAGGCAAAATGTGCAATCCTGTGGTATGTAAAGATAAAATAACCTTTCACTGTTAGCATTGCTGCAATCTGACACCTCAGACCTTTGGAAGGAGCCTGAGAGACAGCAAGCCTTTGCCATGCAGCCTGCCAAGCAGAGACCAGAGGAAATATCCAGTTGCCTAAGTAAAGGATGAAGGAAGTCCAGCACGATGATGTCTCCTACCCTCAGCGCTGCCCAGCCCAACAATAACCTATCTCACTTGAACATCTCTCACATGGTCTAGTTCGGGTTTTCTAAATACACACTAGCATAAAACCACATGAGTAATTTGTGTTTTGAACAGGCCCTGGATGACATTAAGTCAGCACTATACCACACTGAGTCTGCTTCCAGACACACACCCTGGCCTTTGGTCCTTTCTCCCTGCAAAAGGGTAGGGAGTTCAGGGATGTTATTAATGAACAGATCTGCCCAGAGGTGATGAAAACACACAGGGAAGGGCACAGCCTTTCCTTCCTTCTATTGCCAGCAGCAGTTATGTGGGGGAAACAAAGAGACTACAGAAAGAGCACAGGAAGACTAGGGATTGAGAGGTGGCTGTAGGGTGGTACCCTGGCAGTCAGGAGACCAGTCTCCCTTTGTGCATTGAACCCTATGGGTGCTAAATCCTACCAAATAGTGAACTTAAATGAGACATAAAAGCTCATGGCAGGGGGGAACAGACAAAAAAACAAACCCTACCAAAAAAAAAAAAAGAGCATTTTTACTTTGCTTTTAAGTGAGTTCAGTGGCTGATCTCAATGTTGTTACTCCATGTGCCTCCGCTGTGGGGATCTCCATCACAGATAGTCCCACAACCTCTATTCCAGGAGCTTCATTTGTGAAATGAGTAGTGAGAAGTCAGAGGGGATGAACATAGATATGGCACTGACAGAAAACACCCGCCTTATTTCTACAACTAGAATAGATCGAGGCCATCCTCTGAACCATGAGCTATTTCTTATACTTTCATGCAACTGAGAAAAACATGTGCCAGAGAGAAAAACAGACACGTGTTTTGTTAAATCCCACAGGTACTAAATGTTTTACAGTTTAAGAAATCAAGGTACTCAGTACCTTACAAATATATGCATGCTTCCACAATTGGAAGTAATTAAGACAAAAGTCTACAGATAAAGCACCAAATATTCAGCTTCAGTTTAGCTTCATCCTAAATATGTTCACTATTGCTTACAGCATCTACCTTGAGACAAGCAGGGCTGCAGGAGAAAAGCTAGATATAAATACACAAGAGACTATCTGATCCAGCCCAAGCAGAATGTTATTTTTCCTATGTTGTATCAGTCCTTCAAATCCTTCAAGATACTTGTACTTCTAACAGGTGACCTGAGACCCTGAGCAGAACATGAGCAATAAACTTCTTCCAAGAGATCTACTGGTAAGTTATAAAACACTCACTAAAGATGGCACCATGAATAACATCTGTTATTGATCATCGTAAAGGCTTTCAACAGTCTAGACAATACAGAATGACTCGCTTTGTTTTCTAGCTTGGTTTTGAACTTGAAGACAGGAGTATGAAATCTGGCCATTGCTGGTTGTGTTGTTGGAGTAACCCCAACAATCACCAAGCCTGTTTGTGATGAAGATGATCAAAGGGAATTCAAAAAGTGCTTAACCTCTAGGTCAAGAATCAGAACTCCCTACTGGATTTTGGACTTCAGTAGATATTGAACAAAGAATGTTTCAAAGCAATCTACTTAAAAATTCTTTATCCCTTCAGATCATTGACGTTTCATTTTTCCTCTGTGTGCTTTCCCAGGAAGTAAAACCTGAGAGAAAATTAATAACAAAACAAACAGAACCTGAAATAAAGGCTTTTAGGTAACATACCATAAAATAGAAAAGACAACACACTAGGATGGCCAGCTCTATCTTTAACACAACAATTCTGCAGGGACATCTTGCAGCAAAGCACAGCAGACACTTTCACTTTGCTTTAGACTAACAGACCTTTCAGGAATTTTTCTCGCTTAATTTCAGCAGCAGCTTGCACAAATGGTCGTGAGCATTCAATTGGCTCCCATCACAGAATTAGAAAAATACATTCCCAGCGCTGTCAAAGAGAAAAAGCAAGATGTAAGTTGTCTCTTAGATCCCCAGCTGCTCTTAGATGCACTGGGATGCACCAATATCTTCAAGCCAAGGATTTTTAAAGTTGCCTATAATGTGCCAGTATGCACAGGAGCATTTTGTTTTGTTATTCCATAAAAACAAAACCTACCATCTCCAATCAGACCAAGGCACCCTCCGTTTCAGAGATGACTTGCCCATTTTAGCAAAGGGATTCCATTAAGTTGCTGTCCTCAAGTCCACCTGACAGCACGCAGGGGTGAACATGCGGAGGGAAGCAGTGAACACTACCTCTTCATGCCATTATAGAAATGTCTGGTAACAACAATGGCTATAAAGGCTGAAAATTTAAATGACTTAACATCTAAGTGAATTCACTGGAAATACTTTCATAGCCTGAAGATATGCAGAGACTGGAAAATGCATTCAAGATGATGAATCTGATGTTGCTGTCTATTTACATCAGTACAATTTCCAAATCAAAACACCAAAAGCAAATTGTCTTCCCCAGGGAGGAGACATTTGAACACAGTGATGGAACCCAGTTAAGAACATAGATACAACTGAAATGTTTTCATTATGTCCAGGCTCCAGCCACTTTTAAAGAGTGTGTTTCCCAGGGAGATGCTGCCTCATACAGCAAGCCAGCATGTGGCATTTTTAAAAGCAGCAGTAATGTTCTCCAAGCCAGTTTCATACAGAAGACAGTTTCTGCAGCTCTTCTGCACAAAGAACTATTTTTCTCTTCTACTTGGTTCCAAATTAGGTTTACAAGTGCTTCCCTGCTTTATAACAGTGAGTGAAATGGTATGTGTGAATGATTTGGGGAACCAAGAAAATATAGCAGGTTCATTGGATGCCGCAACACATGAGGATTTTCCATTTGCTTCTTAGAAGTTCACTGCCTTCGCATCTAAAGTACATTATTGTACCATTTATATTCCAGCAGCTTCTTGGATCAAAGCAGGATAAAGGCAACATTTTGCCAAGGCTCTGCACATTAGTTACAGGTAGAGAATCCCATTCCTTTGGATCCAGCTTTATAGTTGAAGCTGCCTTAAAGGACAACACTGGCCCACACGACTTGACCCTCCCCAGAGCACACACAGGCACTCCTAAGCTACACAATGATTTACTGCACTGCATGTAAAGCAATGTTTTGGGTTACACTGTGCAAACAGCTTTATATTGTTGCCTTGCATGGGTAAATAAGAGACCATGGCAGCCTAGCAACTTAACCGCAGCAGAAGATATGTTCAAAAGTAAATAATTGTTGGTTTAAAAACCATTTTCCTTTCCCCACTTGTGATCTAGTTTTTAGCAAGATCATAAACCATGACTCAAAAGAGCTGGGTTCTATTTCCAGTGCTGGCAATGGTTTTTCTGACCTTGAGTGTGTCTGTTTCTAGTTTCTAAATTTACAAAAGAGATGATAAATTTCCTCCACTTTAGACAGATTTGGAGATCTTCAAATGACAAGTGCTATATAAAAGAGTGTAAATTTCTGTCTGTGTACTACTTAATAGATGGCCTCCTAGACAGCAAAGCAGCAGGCAAAGTAAGCAATGCCTAAGTCATACATCCTCTTCAACCAAGAACAAAGGAGAACTTATCTTTCAGGTGAAGTCAAAGAGCCTTGGGCAGGAGGGAAAGGGCTTCTTTATCTATTCCAGACTTTTTTACCCCAAAGTTTTGACAAGTGAAGATCCACCAGTAAACATTTTGTTGAGAGGTACAGATAGCTACTGTGTTATCACTGATGCTCTGGCTCAGAACAGCCCTCATTCTCTCTGTGGTCATTCTGAAATTAAGACAACAGTCAGTTTGCCAGCAAGTTGTCTCTGCAACCAAGTCTTCACCACTTCTCAACAACACTGATTTAACTGCTGTATCTACAGCAGAACAAAGTCTGCGCTTGTGCCATAAATGAAAGGGGGCTGTAAACTGAAATTGGACACAAACTTTAAATTACTTGTAAATACTCACCAAGGTTATAAAGGGGCCACTTGAATATGAAACAGAGATAGTGAACAAATCCTGGAATAAGCTCTTAAAGAAAGAGGAATCTGGGCCAAATGGAAACACACTAAGTATAATTTGTAATGAGCAATGTGTAAAAAGCTATCCAAATCATGGAACTCAAAATGAGAATAAACAGTGATCTTCCAACAGGGACAAGTACAGATAAGCTAAGTATCTGCTAAAAGGCTGAACTCTGAATAACCCTTGTGGAATCAGCTCTAACACCCAAAGTCATCACTACATTTCACTAATGGCCAAATGGACTGTAGCAAAAATAGTGCATATTTCAATATGGCCAACCTGGAATTCAGTACTTGCCCCATGTATGACAGAAAAAGATTGTTGCTGTGCAGTAAATTATGTAAAAAACAGACACGCAATCCACTTCTGCTTACAATGAGCATGGCTGATCCTGCAAGATAACCGATTTGCCCAACAAGATGGAACAACGCCTGCAGCCACCGATCTGTTGCAATAAAGAATAAACAACTGAACAGAAAAAGCTGAGCCTCACTCTGAGCACACATCATGTACTCATCTCCATCTTAATCTGCACAGGCATCAGCAGACGTCAGCATGATCGCTTTGAGATATGAAATGCATCAGATGTAAGCACCTGGAAGAATGCTGCTCACAACAGAAAACAACACAGAATGCATCCTTAAAGTATGAAAACAAGCTAATAAAGTTGGGGCTGCTCAGCCTGGAGAAGAGAAAGCTGTGTGGAGACCCCATAACAGCCTTCCAGTATCTGACGGGGGCTTATAAGGGTGCTGGGGAGGGACTCTTCATTAGGGACTGTAGGGATAGGACAAGGGGTAACGGGTTCAAACTTAAACAGGGGAAGTTTAGGTTAGATATAAGGAAGAAGGTCTTTACTGCGTGGGTGATGAGGCGCTGGAACAGGCTGCCCAAAGAAGTGGTAAATTCTCCATCCCTGTCAGTTTTCAAGGCCAGGTTGGACAGAGCTTTGGGCAACATGGTTTAGCGTGAGGTGTCCCTGCTCATGGCAGAGGGGTTGGAAATAGATGATCTTAAAGTCCTTTACAACCCAAACCATTGTATGATTCTATGATTTTTATACACTCTAGAGTGTTTTTTACAGTTGTTAAGGCTCTTTGACAGACCATTTCACCACTAACTGATGTAAAGAAAAATCAAGCACTGAGTGAAGCTATTTAGGCATCCCAAGGAAGAGAGCAAGGAGGCTCTCTGAGCACTATTAGACAGCAATGCAGACGGCAGCCTGGGTGGCTGGAGAAATACAGTCCTCAGGTAGAGTTGGGAGTCCTTAGGTAGGGGGTGAATTGTTCAACTGTCATGTTTATTTTCAGAGTGATAACTGCCTTTTACTAGTTACTTGATTTCAGAGAATCAGCCTGTGTCATTAGCCTAAGACAGGTTTACTTCTTAACTAGGTAGACCCTTAAGATATAGTCATAACGTGACAACTTTAATGTAGAAATCTCACACCATGCCCCAGTCTTCTGCAGAATTCTGGGAACAGGAGCCAATATCCAGCACTTTACACCTTCCTTGAGGCAAGTCAGATGTTCACTGAGTGTTGATGACATCTGACCAGCAAGCAGTCATTATCCCCACCAAGGGAATAAGGAAATGCGCAAACACACCAGAAATATGACCATGTGTCATGCTAGCACCTATCACTTCTCACCAAAGACAGCAGTCAGCACTGGAGAGAATGAACCAGCCAGGGCAACAGGGCTCTTGCTGCAGTCTGTAAACCTATATGGCTTTTCCCTAAGCCTTCTAGCAGAAAACAAAAGGTGAAAGAGTCAAAGACATGTGATATCACACAACCGGCCATTACAATCACTAGGGATAGCAGCAAAACTTGGCCAGCTCAACAAGTAATCTTGAACATCTCTTGCCAGGTACTTGAGTTCCCAGCAGAGATGTTGCAGTTTCTTCCAAAAATGTTGCCACCTTAAACAAACTGGACAGATTGTTGTGGAGATGCTCAGAGAATGTCCATCTGCTAAATGTCAGAAAGATTTTGACTAAACTAGGAAGAAAAATAGTCAGAAATTGCAGCTACATAATTAACAATAAGTCTTCAATTCTACGTGCTTGGAAAGTGAGGCTGACTTAGAATCAATTGCTGAAGTGGAGCAGCCAAGAGGACAGATTCAGAGCTTCCTTACATCAGTGGAAATGCAGAGAAGCTCCACTGAAGCCAAAGAAGTATGTTATGCTGCAACAGGCCCATGCCTTACAGTTTGTTAAAAGCTAATCTGATGCAAACATTGCCTTCCTTTTTGTCCTAATCATCTTTTTACCCATTTATGAAATACCCAGGAAGACTGAATCTCCTCAAAGGCAGGGGCTGAGGCAGGATCAGGTCCTGGGGAGACAAAGCTTCAAGTCAGCTGCTTGTTCCAACATGTGAAAGCTCAGACCCCGCATTTTTAATAGAGGAAAAATACTAAACATAAAAAGATACCTTCAGAGGATAGTTTGTTCCTGCTTGAATGACTGAACCGTGGAGATGGACTTCCACGGCAGACACTGGACTTTGAGCAGGCTGTTAAGACACAGTTAAGATGGAAGATCTTTTGAAATGCATTAAGTTTCTTTAAACTCACAAGAGAGCAAGCAAACCGCAACCCATATATGAAAGTGGTTTTGTGAACTGGCACATCTTATATTTACACATTATTCACACATGATCTGTAGAAGAGAGTCAGTAGTCAACCAATACCAAGATGTCAAATATCTTGCAGCCTAGAAATGCTTCCAGCATCCCAGCTGCTTCATCAATTGCTTCTTGAGTCACAAGGACTAAGCAAAGGTGGTTCATATCACCACAGAAAAGCTGCTGTCCGTAATTGGACTAAAATGTTATCTTCACCCCCTTGGAGTTGTTACTACCGGTAGCTCTAGACCCTGCCATCACCATCTCTTACAAAGGAAGCAAGGCCAGAAATTTCTGCCTCCTTTCTCATGTCAGGAAGGGTCTCTTTACAACAGATGAACAAGGGTGGTGAAGGAATTAAAAATAAACCAGAAATATTGGAATAAAGCTAGGATCAGTCTCTTTGGACACACAAAAAAATGTATTACAAAAAATGCATTACAGAAACATACCGCACACAGTCTCAGACCCTTTCATAATCTCTTGTTGATGACTTTAACATGGTCGCCTTGGATGAGTCGGCGGGAGATTTGCCCAAGTAAAAACCTCAGGATTGCACCCTCCAAAATTCTCTTCACCAAAATCCAGTGAGCTTAACAGCCTTGATGTGCTCCCACAATGCATTTTGTGTCATTCCAAAGATGAATTTTGGCTTACCAAAATTCTTTGGCTAATTAAAGCAAGGACAAGAATAGTGGTGTCTACCAACCTGAAAGGAAAACAACAATCTCAAACACATTTGTCTTTACAGTAATTTCAGTGGTATGCTACAAATAGGTGGCATATGGCATTCACAGAGTGTCTTCACCACTCCTTGGAGCACTGAATAAAAGTGAGGAATGTTCAAGATGCAGATTTTGGTGGCTGAGTATGCTGCAAGAAGGCAGGGAAGAAAGAGAGTACTAAAGGGCACCAACGAAGAAAAGCAATGAGATAGAGCTTGGATTTTGACTTCCGATGAGGATATGTTTTATTAACCATGAAATAATAGAAAATAACACTTTCTAAAGGGTCACTACTGGCTTGTATGAGGAATATAAACTAAAGCAAGTAGGAGAAATGTCCCAGTTTCCAAGTCCTTGTTTCAGACTGTTAACAGCATTGGGGTCCCTTCCATATTCCAAACCAAAATATTTTGTACAAGGTCACATAGAAAGTTTAGGACATAGCAGGGAAATGATTGGAGGTGTCAGACCACCATTCCACCTCCTGACCACCACCCTCCTCCTCCACACTATTCACAATCCAATCACCTGGAAAAACCTTCCTCTGTAACTGCACAAGCCAGATGCATCAGTGAAAGGAGTGGTTTTCCGTGGAGAAAGATATTCCTTGTGCCAGCTCAGCTCACATCATGAAGCTTTTCCCATGCTATCATCTCATTTGTTCCTTACCTCGCACTGCCATTCCTTTTTATTTTTGCCCAGTATTTTACTACCCACTTACATATATAACTGCTAGGAATGGCACTCAGTATTCCTGCAACACAACACACTTCAAAGACCTAAAACCACACAGGACCACTTAGCTGTACTCAGCAAAAAGTCTCGCTGTACCACAATGTTGGCTGTTACCCAGGGCTCTTCCAGCATGCCTGGGTGGCTTTTCAGCAGCAGCACAGAGAGTTTCTTCAGAGCAAAGCAGCTCACAAAGCCAGTGACAGAAGCTGAGGCCACCTGGCCCTGAGCTGTGCCTAATGGTACAAAGGGGATTTTACCCAGGATGTCCTTAAGAGGATTAGAGAATCATTTGCTTGCAGAAAACAACAGTCACATCTGCTGCTCCAGCGCAAGTTGCTCTTATCTGCTCTCACAAAGCTCATTTCTGCTTGGTCCTGACTTCTCCTCATATTACAGGATCCTAATACATAACACAGATGCTCATAAAGAACTGAGGTTGGAAACAGGTGGATAGTGGGTGCCAGATGAGCTGTATTCTGAGCTCTCAGCAATTAGCTTCATCCATCACACAATACTTTAACCAGCAATACTCAAAGCAAATAAACAAATAGGCCTGATTCTCAAGGGCTGGATATAACTGAGCAGTTATACTCATGAGGATTCAGAGAGGATTTAAGAGGACTTCAGTCTGTTCAAAAATTGTGAAAGTTTGACCAATTATTCAGCAGTTTAAATGAGCTAAACCTTAAAGTTCAGCTGTCAGGTGATATTCTCAATACGCTACCTGTATCAGACACAAAAATCTTCATTGTGCCAGACACAGAGAGATATAAAATGATACCAAACTGGTATATGTAAAACAAAGAGGAAAGCAAATTCACTAAGACAAGACCTAAAACCTGCCTACTTAGGTTCTTGAACATAGGATACATGCAAACCAGCTGCTCTGATTTTTTTTCCTCCATTCCGTTGGCAAGAGAAGATCAACAAAGTGTCTATAAATTGCTTTTATGGATTTTACAAATAGGGGCTTTTCTCATTTTATAGATTTTATAACTAGAGTTGCGATTCAGATTTCAGCTATAGCTTCATGAAAGAAATCCAGGATTGCCCATTTGACCCCTTAGTAAATCAATCCTAATCCTATAACATAATACTCTTCCACAGGATTGAGCACCCTTTCACCCCCAAGGTGGTCCAGCAGGTCAGGATTAAGCCACTGTACTCTTGGTCATCCCACTGGTGCAGTAGCAGCATACCTGTTGCATGGATTGGCCGGGGACTTTCTCTGCCAGGGCTCAGCTGTTGATCATCAGTAGGACTGGCCTGGCTGTACAGTAGATGAAGATGGATGTGAAAAAGTAGGGACAGAGAGAGCTGCAGCATGCATAGGGCGTAAGGCATGGTAAGGAGCTGGACCTGGTGGGTGCTGTCTGACTTGTTAATAAAACCTCCTGTAAAACAAGCTTCTCCCGCAGTAACCAGTTCTAGTGCTCAGATACCCTTCCCTTGAGACATATTTTCCCAGATATTTGACTAAAATATTCCACCAGAGTTGGTTGCCCCATCCCTGCTGCTGAGGGACAGAGGATTGCTCTGTGCTTTCTCACAGTCTTCTCCAAGGAAAACTTCACCTCCCTCCACCTTCTCCAAGGAAATTATTTCTTTCTACAGTTTTCTTACTGGAAAAAGCTCCCTCTTCCTCATTCTTCTTGTTGCCTTCTCTGAGTTCAATTAAGTGTTCCCACATCTTCCTCAACACATGCTGGCCATAACTAGACATGTTATGTTATTCCAGCTAAACTCCTACCACTGAGGGGAACAATTGCCCCAGCCCATTGGCTTCTGCCGATTCCTCTGAGAATAAAATTTCTTTCTTTTGCAGCGGAATTACACCACTTCTCAATGTTCTTCTTCCAGATCCCCATTACACTAATATTAATCTGCACCCATGGATTTTTCTGTCCAAGAACAGCACTGCGGTGTTGTCTCTATTGGGTCAAATCTGCCAATTTCAAATTACTTCTCTAACTTCATCATCAAGATCATTTTGAGTTTCTAGTGAGTAAAGCACGTCCAGGTCTGGTCTGCTGATATATAGGATACAGTGTTTACCTTTCTGCAGATCTCACTCAAATTAAGCCTGCTTCAGACTTTAAGACACTAAAAAATCCTCACAAGCGGGCACTTTTCAGATAATCTTCTTTCAAAATACAGCTATTGAGGAAATCGTTAATTACAAAAAAAACCACCCAAAAAACCCCATCTCCAAAATTCCAGCAGTCATATCTTTGTTTTAGAGCTTAGCTGTTCAGGACAAGATCAACATCCTAAGCAAAGGGATGCTGCAGGCATTTGATCGATCCAGAGGCTTTCTTGGGCCAGTTCATTGCTTTTAGAATTATTTGTTGCACCTCAAATAAGAACAAATATTCCTTTAACATTACTCTTGACACCAGTTCTAAAGGCTATTAGATGCTATTAGCTGCTTTCTTAAATAACCACGAACAAAAAAGCAGCAACATCTCAGACTGGAGGGAGTTCAAGATCTCGGCAAAGTTTCATAAAGGAATTAGGAATTTCTGCGCTAGGCTAAATCATTGATCCAGTTAAAGGACTGAAGACACAGGCACATAACCAGTTACTTTAATTATCCCCTAACAAGTGAGCCGCACTAATTGGTGAAGCCCAAACTCTCAGCCTGCTGAAACATGTAATATGCCAGATCTTTCCTTGTCACAAGATGAACCTACTCCTGAGGGAAGGTTTGTTAGCAATATTCATTTCAGAAGCATCACTGCAACAAGAGCCTTCCCTAAGTGGCATCTTACTTGCCACACGCAAGGGATAATCAATACAGCGAGATCATGACAAGTAGGCTACTTCACCAAATAATTTGAATATTTTAAGAAAAGGCAAAACAACGGAGCTTACTGACTATTTCATTTTATTGGCTATTTCAGCACTATCCTGATGCTGCCAGATGCAGCACTATCTTTTGCACTCTGGTGCAACAGCGAGGAAAGCACAAGCCAAACGTTTGGCTCCTCAAACCCTCAGTAAGGATCTCGGATGCTGTGAGCTTTGGAAGTCATCTGGGGAGAAGACAGAGCAAATAGTTTTGCAGGAGAGGTCATAGTAAGGACAGTGGGGAGGGTCCTGCTGCAGGTGGGTGCCTGGCTGGCAGCTTCTTAGGGAACACAGAGCCATAGCAGCAAGTGCTTGACTTAGCAATGCCATCACCAACAAGCTCCTATCCATGTCTCCAAAGACCCAAGTGTTTCATTGAAGCTAAGCTGCAATTCAAATGTTCACTTTCTGAGATCTCCAGTAAGGGGACAAATGCCACATCAGATCTCATCTTCACGCAGAAAGAGGAATTAAAGAATAAAAATAGTGGCAGCCAGGTGCTCTAGTTCCTCAATTTGATTGCATTTGGCATGTGAAATATAGTAAGTTCAAAACAGTAATTACAGAATAATGCATATGATAAAAAGACCCAACTCATGAAAATGAAAGCAATTACAGGCAAAATTAGCTGGGAAAGAATTAATGGAAAAATATGACTGATGATGGACATATTTTACCAGATGTCAGAAAAGCGACAATTACAGGAAAAAAAAAAGCCTGCTCAGAAAAAAAACTTATTTAATAAAATAAATGAAATCAGCTGAAAACCAAAATTATGTGAAAAGTAGGTGAAAGGAATTTAATAGAATTATTAAATAATGTAATAGTTGGGAATTGTTTTAAAAGCTGATTGAGAATAGTGCACATCCCATCAGTCATGTCCATTAATAGATATAAGTAACAGAGCTGACAGGAAGAAACCAGCAGCTGCAAGGATATTCACAATGTTCTCCTGTAAGTACACCTACAGAACAGACACCTCTGTGACTGCGAGGCAGTTAGCAGAGGTATCCATAGGATCACTTGATGGACAGATACATGTCCAGGCACATCATCCAAAGAAGGTCGCAGTGCATGAAGTGAAATGAGAGAACACACTAATTAGGAAATATAATCACTAGGAAGAACTAATAAATAAACAAGAGGTGTTCAGAAGGCTGGCAGAAGACAGCAGAGGAAGAGCAGGCTAAGGATAAAAACTTGGTATATCCTGAAAAAAAATGCCCCCTAATAAATTCCATGGGGAAGGGAAACCTACCCCTTTGAAGAGCATTAAAAAGCACTCATTAAAAGTAAATTTGTTACAGGTGTGAAAGAGGCCAGCATGCTAAACTGGGAGGACTGGGATGATAGGATTATTTGCATGATCCTTATGATCAAGTATGATATATGATCTCACCTGAAATACTCTATGCTCAGGACAGCAATTCCAGTCCAGTCCACCCTTACAAATGGAAGATCTTTAAGATTATTTATTTAATAATTAGAAATATCTCTGAAGACAACTGAGGCAGGCTAAATCTGCATCATCCAGCCAACAACCTGCCACCCAAGATAACATCCTGTTGGGTCAAACATCCGATTTCAGATTCCACAGTCTTGGGATTAAGGACAGGTATTTTCCATCATGGTGAGTCTTTCAGCTTTTCATTGGTGCTTGCTCTTTAAACACCTGTTAGAAAACAGCATTGCTACAATTTGAATTCACAAGCCATTAAGCTGAAGCACATTCTCTGGCTGCACTCTAATTGCCAATGCAGAAAGCATTTAAATATTAACAGCCTTTCAAAGTGTATTCAAACAGTAAAATATTTACAAGCAAGCAATGATTTTTAGATGTATTACACAACATTAAAAGACAAAAATCAGAGCACTATTGGAAAGAGGTGCCTGCCACAGAGGTAAACACAGCTTTTGCTAGCAAGTAGTAACTTTGCTTTATCTCCTCTTCAAGGTTTAATGTAATGAGCACAGTGCAACCAAATGTGCCATGTTAACAGAGCAACATCTACTGTTTACAGCTTTGTTTAAAACAGCTTCACCTTGAATGCAGATAAAGTGAGATATCCAAAAGAAGCTCTTTTCTGTGTATACAAGCCTCCCAATATTCACCTATCCTGTATGCCCTACCCTGGATCAAAAGAGGAGAGCTCTGGGTGGGCAAGTAACAGATCACCTCTCTGCCTTTTAAATGAATGCCTGCTATCCTGAACCTACAACACAACTCTGAGGTCTCCTGGGTAAACTCCAGAGACACATCCACAGGGAAGCTGTTGGGAACACAAACTCTTTTCACAGACTATAAGCATTTCCTACTTGGTCGCGATGAAGTTTAGTGTCCATAGAATGATTTGTGTTGGAAGGCATCTTAAAGATCATCTTATTCTAACCTCCATACTGACAGCAGAGACACCTTCCAGTAGATCAGGTTGCTCAAAGCGCCATCCAACCTGGCCTTGAATAATTCCAGGGATGGGGCAGCCACAATTTCTCTGGGCAACCTGTTCCAGTGTCTCACCACCCTCACAGCTCAGCACTGACTATATCTCAGCATCTGCCATTATTCTGAGGAATAGTCAGCAAATAATAACAAGTGACAATGGTTACTTGTATGCTTAATTTTCAGTGAAAGCGACAGCAATTGCTGTGTTAGCTCAAAAGGATAAAAATATGTACAAGAATGAGAACCAATTGCAGATAGTCAGACCACTGCGTGTGGCAACCATCAGACAAACACTGAAGTAGGAAGCAATAGAGGAAAAAAGCATATAACAAAGCCGTAACAATCACTGAATAGAGATGAGTGCTGCAAAATATCTGTATTAGATAAGACTCAACAGAAGTAATCCCTATATCAGAAAGGCCTTCCATTTCTGTAGGGAAGCAAACACATTGGGCTTAAATTGGCAGTACACAAAATTTAGGAGAAAGTTTCTTCCTCAGTAATTTTTGGTTGGGAGAGGTGTCCATGGAAGCTCATGGCCCAGATATCCAATAATTATGCAGACCAAAACACAAAGCCAGGCAGCACCCCCTCACATTATCTAAAGTATCTAGAATTAATTAGGACAGAGCTCATTTTCCTTGCATTTGGTGGGATCAAGTGAAGCATTTTGATCTGATCAAAAAAATTAATGATGTCTACCTAACAAATCACATTTCTGCAAAGAAGGAATTTCATACCTAAGCCTTGTCACTGAATTCAGGCTGGACAAGATTTCAACTGATTTGTACAAGACCAGGAGTAGATCTTCCCACCCTGTGAGTCTGGAGCGGAGGAACACAACCAGGGGTTAGACTACTCTTTCAACCACAGCATGAGCAGCACAACTTTAGCAGAAGCTTGCCAGTATACCCACAGTACTGGCATGAGCCATGTTTCTAGAGGAAACTTTGACTTTTGCATCTCTCAAGCAATTGTTAGATTTGGCACTGCTGGGTTTTACTATTACATGGTGTAATTCAGCAGTGCTGTATACTGAACTTGAATGACCAGGAAGAAGTCACAAGAGACTTCACAGGTTAGGAAAAGAGAAACCTGCAACTGTGGTCAGCAGGGACCAGGGCAGGAGAACATCACACAGCAACAGGGATTGCTGAAAGGTTATAAGGGCAGCTGAATGCAGCAGACAAGACCTGGGGCAGCAGAGAGACAGCATCCAGCTATCCTTCTATGCAGCACTCCACATTTATTTTCTTTAGCGATTCCCATGCAACTTTCAAGGCTTTTAAGGTTCATTAGCTGATCCAAAACTGGCACCGCATTTCCTGGGCTTTCTGCAAACCTGTTGCAGATGGTCAGGAGTCTGATAACTGCTGTACTGAGACTGCCTGCAAATGCAGCACTTATTCAGGGAAAAGAGGGTAGCCCTGCAGTTGCAGGGTACTCTTATGCACTGCATGCCCTGTGCTCTGAAAGCACAATGATTCCTGCACATAAATGCAGCAGTTATCCAGGTGTCAAAAAAAGTATTTTCCATCTTCTTTTACCTTCTGCCCTTTCCTTCCCTTCAGCCTGGTTGTCTCATGGTTAAATGCAAGCATTCAACAAAAAACACCACTGTGTATCAGCACCACCACAGAGCACACAGAGTCCATCCTGCATTTCACTGTGCTGTCCTCTCCTGCCACTCAATGAGCTCTTTAGGTAAGCATAAAACAGGAATACACATAACAATTTTTCTTCTGCTTTATGAACTCCAGTTTAAATACAATTGCAGTGACTCGGATCATTCTTCTGTTTATACTGTGCTCGCCTGTCCCTGCATAAAAATTAAACAATTAATGATAAAACAAATGAAGCCAGTCCTAGCCAGGGAATAAACACCTTCTGGGTGCTCGTCAAAAACACAGTATTTGTGCACCTAAAACACACATCCCTGACTATTTAATGTGCTGAGATTGTGCAGCTCTCATTCCATTTCAGCAGAGGACCAAGAGCTCCAACCCCCTACGGTTGGGTCTCCAGTCACTCCCTTGGTGGTCCAAGTAAAGTACCCACAATGTTGAAGATTTCCAGAGTGAACAAATCTGTGTAATGCAGTCCTATTTCAATCTTGTTAATGCAAAAACAAATCAGGATTACTCCACAGAAGTCAACAGCATTTTAGGGAGGCATCAGAGTCAGGCACCCAGTGAGCAAGGAGGCTTCAAGAAACGACGACAGCAGAGAAGGCTGCCACTGCCCTGCTCCTTGGCTTAGACAAGGCAGCATCACACAGGTGATTCTCCAGGTCACAGCATGATAGGAAAAGCCAGCAGCGTGATGGACCATACGCAAGCAAGGTGCAGAGCAGCTCCTAAGTGATACATATTTCAGTGAGCAGCAGAAGCAAGAAGACACATCACTCCCTCACAGTGGGCAGCACTGGGCTGATGTTTCAGACCCAATCTGCTCCAGCTGTGCTCCAAGTTTTCAGCTGTTGGAGTTTACATAAAGAAAATGCCAGGATGCCCAGCTCTGAGCTGGAAGTGGGATTTGCATGTCTATGAGAATCTCATCAACAGATAGCAATACATCCAAGCACAGTTTTGTGGAGATTTATCAAGCTTTTCCACAACTGAGGATGCCCTTGAGAGCACACAAACATCCATGCTGTAAATGTAAATCTTGTTTTATGTATGTGCAATTTGCTTTCCTGCATATACTAATGGAGAGAACAAGTGTGGAGAGCACAAGGATGGAGAGTATAGGAAGCATGAGGAAGCCTGAAACCTGAGCAGGTGGGTGGCATCAAATATTTAGGAGAGCAGCTTCTTGACTGAGAGGCAAGAAGTTTGTCTGCAACCTTCACCTGTATGAGATGTTGATACACATACTGTGTCTTCTAGTAAATAACAAAAAAACAGGTATATGAGTATCTGCAAGATGTTCAAAGCCCTAACTAGGTGCTTTGTATATAAATACCAAAAAAGCCTTTGCTTGTTGAAGGTATTCTTTTTGTAAGGCTCCATGAATCTCATGCTAGTGTCATAGCATTTTAAATAAGTCTTCCTTCTTTTGAGAGAGGAGATATAAACCCAAAGATACTTGAGCAGGACAGGTCCTTCTTCAGCTTTCCTGTTGGAGAGATGACAGCAGCCCAGGAACCTGCACAAGCTGATTCTTTTTGTGCACCATTCACCTAGAGGATGCTGCATACCCTTAGCCACGGTGCTGCTACTGCTGTTCTGCACCACTCCAGAAGCAGTGCTAGGAATTCAAAGTAAAATAGTTTTGAAAATACATGAAATCTACCAAAGCTTATAGTGAAGAAAGATCTGGAAATCTGTCAAACACTGATAAAAATGATGAAATAGTTCACAATACCTTATTATCTCCTGCAAAATTGGAAAAAAAAAAAGAAAATATGGCTTGTTACTCTATTGAAAAAAGAAAGGAAAACAGCTTGTATTAGCTCTTCAACAGGCAGTGCTACAAATAACACCATAGCACTCAAGAAAAGTCACCCAATTGCAGGCTTTACAATGAAAACATGCCCTGAAGGATAACAGCAATTGCACTTGCTAGAATCATAAAATCCATCAGCAAAAGCCATCATGATAAACTAGAAATAAAAGCAGTATTCAGGCAAAGCTGGGTTCATTTTCTGCTTATGTACTGCAGCTCCCCATTTGCATTGGGCTGCTTTACAAGTTGGTGTTCAGCCACAGCTCTACAGTTCACACCACAGCTATGCCAAGTTATTCCCATTCACTTAGAGCTGGGTTTCAAAACCTTTGGTCATGATGTTTACCATTACTTCGGTCATGACTCAACCCATTAATGTGATGGAGACACAGACATAGAATACACCATCTAATGAGCTACAAAGAATCTGGCCTACATGGTTATACACTCAGTTCTTGATAAAGCCAAAGCTCCCCAAACACTCCTGAAAGCAGCCCAGTAACACACTCTTCCGTGAGGATGCAGTTGTATCTTGGAGGACCATGAGCCTTAAAAGGACTCTGATGGAAAAAGGTTGGAAATTATATTAAAAGCATTTAATCCTTCCCACCACGTATTGAAGACTCATGCCATGAAACTGTTCTCTGAGTGGGGAATGCTTATGCTCTTCACACCCCAGCAATGCCCTTTTTAATAGCTGCAGAATCCTCAGAAGGTGTTGGCTATCTATTCAGTCGCTAACCATACTGCCTCTTCATGGGGATTGCAGAAGATCATGGCCAGTAATACATTTTACTTTACTGGACCTAAATGGGGCACTTGCTGATGGGTACCTGGGTTCAGCAGAGACATGCAAGAAACATGCAACACAGCTCCATCAAACACAAGAACAGCCTTTGGCAACTGAGATCTTGCACACTAAACAAAATGGAGGTTACAGACAGTAACATGCAAAGCTATATCCTAGACCGAGCAGCTGCAAAACACTATCAGATTCCATTCAGATTCACCTCCTGAAGGCCCCAGGGCTCCTAGAAGATAACACATCTCACGGAAGGGTAATGCTAGAGAACTCAGCTCTGCACGTCGGTGCATCGCTAACTCCCCAAGCACTGTATGGTAGATATCACAGTCACTATCATGCTCCGAGAATGTATCCTCACTGCAGCGCTGGCTGTTTTCAAGTCCAAGTTGCTTTTCTGAAGTCACTTTTACATACCGAAAACATTTTTTGTGTATGATTCAGAAACATGCTATAGCAATAGAGGGGAGACAGGGAGTCTGCCCAGCTCCGTTCAGCTTTATCTCTACCAGCTGCTGTACAAAGCACAAGAAATTCAGGAATCATGGCAAAAACATTTTTCTAAGCGGTCCTATGGTCTATTGAGAGGGACGGAAGTTTATTACCATCAGTGACTCACTCCCTGCTGAAGCTTTTTCCTGGAAGAACTATGCTCTGCGCTATTATGTTCCAGTAACAATAAATTAATAATAGGCGAGGGAATTCATAGTTCGCCTCACAAAAATGTAACCAAAGCAAGGAAAGTATGGAATATGCTATAGAAATCAAGTGAAATATCTCATCCCTCCCCCTCCAATGTGCAAGAATTATTGCCCTTCATAACAAATTTCAGTCTTTCCTTGTCACAAGGCACGCACGAACACCAAGCATTGAAAAGGAATTGTGTTTATACTAAATGTAACCTAAAAAAAAACAAACCCTTTTTTTCCCCTCCAGTTCCTGTAGTAAGTGCAGGAAATTTGCTTCCCCCACCACAGCTGAGAAGTCAGAAGAGATCTTGGGATCGATTCCTGACCCTACCAACCTTCCTCTACAATCCCTGACAAACCATTTCACCTCCCTGTCTCTCCCACAACCTGTAAGTTAGGAGCAAGGAGCAACACTTTCACCTCAGCTGAAAGCTGTAAAAATAGCCTCTGATAATGATTTTTAGGGCCACATTTAGCTATAAGGAGACAGGAAATGCTCTTAAACCCAACAGCACCAATTAGCCAGATTGCTATGTGGAGTAAGAAGTTGACTTCACTTTTGCATTAAAACCCAGGTTCATTGTCTTGGTCCATATGTCATTGTCTGTCTTTGAATTTCATTTTATTCCACACTATCATGCTAGACGCTTTTGATTTTTTCACCCATACAACAATGTGGGGAGCTCAGGGAACTCTGCAATGTATCTTCCAATTTGTAAAAATAAAACCTATTTTAACACCTGACTCATGCTGGAAACTATAGAGTTTCATAGAACACCAACAGGAACTTCTGTTCACAGAAGAAAAAGAAAGAAAAGCCTTTAGATATGAGAAAGATACTTTGAGCTTCATGCTCATCCACATCCAAGTCTATCAAAACAAGCCTTCCCCTAAAACTGACTCAATCCTAAAATCAATCAGCATTTTGTCCCTTCCACCTATATTGTTTATCCATCTTATATCCATCCCTAGAGCACCCTAACAAACACTGATGTAGTTATGAGCATGTGTACACCCTACCACTCTTGTGAAAACAGTCCCTATTTCACAGGTTCAGCCCTAGGGGTATTGGTCCTCTAGGCTGTGGCTACCATAGGTTTGCATGAAAGGAAGAGTATCTCCCATTCAGTCTGTGCAGGAAGAGCTATATCTATCTACTGCCACTGAGGTATGACACACATGCAGCCTATTTACAGGAACAATCAAGATTCAATAAAGTAACTTCAAAACATGCCAGATGTCAGGCACTGTTTACAGAGAGAGAAAAGCAATCTGAAGGCATCTGTAATTATAGCTAGCTCTGGAAGTGGGAGTTTTAAAGGGAAAGGTGGGTGGAAAGTGGGAATAAACTCTTGTGGTTCTGACTGCCAATTAAGAGCAAGTTAGTAATGGAAAGATTAAAAAAGGAGCAAATTTACAAAACTTCATCCCACCCATCTGAGTAAGCAGGCAAAAGTAGAGAGCTTGGCTGATCCAAAGTAGTGTGGAACCATGCAGTCTGAACAGGACCAGGGGGCTCCCAGAAACACCCACTGGCCCCCATCCCCAGAGCCGCAACAGCTTTCGCATTGCTTCATCCTCCAAGCACAGAACATGAGCTAATTGCAGCAATTCTGACAAAACTCACTGACTGAACAAGTGCTAAACAGAGAGATGAGCTCTGGCTCCCCCCATCCCATCTTAATTCATTCTAGAACAAATCTTGGGAGTGGCAGTGTGGCTGAAACCCTGGGCAGTCAGCTTCAGCATTCACAGTAATGCCTCAAGATCCCCTGGTTAGCTCAAGGGACTTTGAGTAAGTTCTTCTGGGTCTTCTGTTTCTGACATATGAACTTGGACTAGTTCTCTTGTAGCAGGTATAATTCAAATATACACTTAAATGCTTTGTTAAAATGGGATGAATTGTTGAACTATATCCAGAATTTATGAAGCACCTTGAGCAGGAATACAAGTTATTATAGTGACTAAAAAAAGCTGTGTGAAAAGGAAACATTTCTTCATGGCATTGCAGATTCCCATTGTCTTAGAATCGTCATTAGGACATGAAAACGGTCTGTGAAACATTGAGATGGCATGGAAATAATTTAGACAGTACTTAAAACTCCATTTATGGAAATCTGGTTAGAAGACTACAAAATGATAAATATGAACCTATAGAAGCAGATTTACCTTCCAAATTTATGGAAAATTATAATAAAGACACTGCATTAAAACCAAGCTTATTGCTACTGCAAAAACTCCTGGGAGAACACAGCTTGTCTGGGATCTGAACTTGTCATTAGTGCTTTACTGAGCAAATAAAAAAATAAGGCTCTTTCAGTAATGAATGCATATCTAAATATCATCATATTCTGAGTGTGCTTAGCATCTGCCATAGAACATTAGTGTGCAGTGCAGTTCCAAGAGAACAAATAAAGGTATTTTAGCAGTGGAAGCCATGGAAGAAAGAAAGAGCGCTCTCACCAGCAGCACCTGAAGGCTCTTATATACCCAGTGAAGGGAGAAAGATAGCATTAGAGCATAGATAGTTCAGCATAAGGGACAATAATTTACCTTAAAAGCCATGTATCGAAAGGAAATGCACTGGTTTCATTTTT